>BPLR01019214.1:0-71342 GCA_021605095.1 Caerostris extrusa | reverse complement strand
CTATTACGTATTGCTATTTTTAGATTTTTTTTATCTACATAAACCTAGTTCATACTTTGACCTAAAATCATTCTTTTATTAGAACGACATAAATGCAGTTAATAGAACGTTACCAAGGATAAATCAATGAGTATGTTACACTACATTCAAATGTTGCTGCAACAAATTAAAACAAATGGTATGATTTTTTCAAGATTCCATTCTTAGTTGTGGTAATCTGGAGGGTTCGTACGCTCCGTCCTACATTTCCCTCTCACTGAATTGATTTGAGATTTGCAGCCTTACGGATTTATCATGCCATTGCAAGAATACACGTAGCCCAAAGTGCTATTTACCAGGCTGCTCGAGCCCCTGTATTTCTTTGTTTACAATTTACAATTGAATATATTGCTTACAAAATAATTATTTTATATTTATAATACACGTTTTGTTTAATTTGACTTCGTTCTCTAAAATTACTAATACTTTCTATGTTGTATTTGGCGTCCATTTTTTAAAACATGAAATAAATATATTATAATATATAATATTATTGTCTCAAATAGAACTTCTCGATTTAGGATCAAGGGTGGTAATTGTAATCAAGCTCCAATTGTGCTCACACAGAATTTAAACGAACGTATGTCTTCAAGTACTAAATGATGGTAACAATTAGAATTCACTGCTGATAATCTCATGTTTTTTAATGCATTTTTAGTAACGATCTCATCACTTGAAAAACCGAACTTGTAAACTTTAGCGTTTTAAAAAATTTGTAGCACATTTATTTCTGTAATTTCTGAAAGAGAAGGAAAATATAAATTGTTTTTATTATTCGTAATTGTTATTGAGTGATTTCTTTAACAGAATATTATTGAATTATGCCAATAGCAGTTTTTTGCTGATGTTTACAATTCTTTCTAATATTTGTGTGAGGGGTGGTAATTGTAAAGATAATTTACCAACCGAATTTAGGCTCTTCTGGTTTCAGCAGGCTTGCAAAATTCCATCTACCTAAGCCTTCTCACACTTATATTCTGAATGTTCTGGATGTTGTGATTCAGATACAAAATATACAAAGAAGCCGAAGAGGCTTATGGTGTTCCAGTATCCGCAATACATTATAGAAATAAAGGATAGTGCAGTATAATGGAACGAGGGTTTTCTGGCTTACTGAATTACCTAAAGAGGCAGATGATGTTCTGGTAAAGTGCCGTATTGCAAAATGCCAAATGTCAATTTCCTTGTGATAAGCAAAAAATTAAAAATACTTGTTCAAGAAATAATTGATGTGCAAATGACTTTAGACGAGATTTCAAATGGGCTGCCAGTGGATGATAGGGATTTTGAAACGACGAATTCAATCCATTTCTATATATATATATATATATAAAAAGACTTGCATAAATCATGAAAATACTTATCCTAAGGGACCTATTTCTCGCTTATGGATTTGAGAATGCGCCATTTCTGTTGTGAGCCATTGGACAAAAAGCGAGACGTTGTTTACGATTCCTCTTCAACACATTGTAAAAATCGTGGGTTAGTGTAAACAGACAATTGATAATGAAGTGACTAGTGCTCTGGCGATCGGTTCCACACTCTTCGGGTCGAGTCAAGGTGGTGCCATGGATGGATGCAATGGTTCCGAATCCATTTTAAGCCTTGTATTTCGGTCTAATGCGACTGTAGAGAGCAGATTGGGGCTGATAATTCCATGCTGTAAAAGAAAAGACCTTATCTCGGAATCTGCCGTGGCGGATGACCATCGTCCAACATGGACTGTAGTGCGAAGGTATTCACTCACTTCGCTTGAATGAAACTTGTAAATCTCATTAAAATTTTCCCGCCTGAAACTGTATGCTTTTCTTACACTTCCAATATCCTAATTACATTAATTTTATTAGAAATGTTTTTTTTTTATTTTATTAAAAATACTATTTTATATTTCATAATTTTTCTTTTCTTTATTTCATTATTAAAACATCTTGACTTCATCAGCTATTTAAATAAATTCTGTGCGAAAAACATTTAAATATTACTATACTACGAAACATTTGTTCAAAGTTCCTATAACTGAACAATAACGGAGTCTCTTGGGGCGATATACAGATCATCGCAGTACATAAAAATATACTGTGTACATACATACATGTCTCTTTCAGGATAAAAACTGACTCATCTCCCGCCAGACCAATGATTTTCTTCAGCCACTTCGCAAATAAAAATTTAAAAGAAATACTTTCCACTTACACATACACTTGTACTTACAAATCTATCTTTTTCATCAATAAAACAGAGGTAATAGTGAGGTTTCATCTTCAGCCAGACCAACACATTTTTTCAGCCAAATTGAAAATAAAATCCAAAGAGATATTTATTTGCACACATACGCATCCATACGCTGGACTCACAAATTTGTGTCTTTCATGGATAAACTCAGATAATAGTGAGTTTCCGCCAGAAAAACATCTTTTGATTCTCTTTGCAAAAAGGAAAGTGCGTAACAAAATATGGGACTCATCAATAAAGAGTACAGACAGTCATTGGCTTGTACAGAAAATTGATGGCCGGATGTTGGCTGCTGTTCCCAAACCCTTAAATCGTTCCACGATCTAATTATCAGTGGTTGGTGCTCATAATGTCCTGGACGTGTTGTATACAGACTCTCTTTCGCCCAGGGGTCTTAACGGTGTGCCAAATCTGAGATATCACAGAAATCTACATGTTGCTCCAAGAAGATCACGCAGTGGTTGTTGCAGTGATTTTGCATACCTCAGGCCTTGTATGTTATTTAAGAGATGGTCATTTGGAGCATTTTGGGCTTTAGTTATTTAAAGATAGCTGTCATTCTAGAAACTAATTTTTGTTCTTAGAAATATTCTAGAACCTACATGTCTATAATGTGTCAAGAAATAATGGGGAAGGCTCTCTGATTAACCACCTTGTTATATAGGATTGATTCTTTTCTCGTTTCTATTTGACCTTTGGCTCGCCATCGAAATTTTTAGATAAATGACGTCGTGTTTTATATCTAAAACATAGCTATCTTCTCGAAATTACACTACACACTCATGAACATTTGACTGGCACAGACATTTTGAAAAGGAAAATCTATTTTTGGCTAAATGTCAATGGTTATTAAACAACAGCATCTTCACTAATCATAATCCGATGTAGTATTACATTATTGCATAATTCATTTTAGCTAATTATTTATCCTGAATTTTCCAGATTTCTCTTTAATTTGAAACCAATGTATTATAAAATGAATGACAGGAAAGTAAAAAATAGGATTTATATCATCCTTTTCTAGTAGAACATTATCCAAAGAAGCATCCATCCACATGATGCAAATGGACACAAAGTTGCTCATTACTCCACTCCCTCGTGCATAGAGCATGAGTTTATGGCACATTTTTCATGAATAGAAATGGCACTATGGCTCCGTAATCCCATAGACCGGGTTCGGCAACCTGCGGCTCGCGAGCCACATGCGGCTTTGGATGTGAAGCTGCGACAGTTCCATACGCAAATATTATTTATTTTATCAAAAAAAAAAAAAAAAAAACTTTTAAAATCGTTCTGAATCGATTAACGAGGATTATCACCGATTCTATCTCTGTGGTATAGCTTACAGATTTTCTTTGCAGACAAAGTCATCTGCATAATAGGTAGTTTAATGCTTTGCTAATTGGGGTTTTAATTATTTAAAAATGCTTTCATTAGTGGAATTTTTAAAAGCATTCACTGAACTTTTCTTGCGCCATACTAAAATATTTCAGTTTTGGAAGATTAATCTTTGAAATATAATGACCCCAGCTGAAGAAGTTAACTACTTATCGTGACATCCATTAATTTCAAAAATCGATGACAATTAAAAAATTGTGAAATTTTGCCTTTTGATTCAATTCTTTTCTTCCAATCAGGGCAAATCCTCTCTTAATTAAAAAAACCGAGGAAACGTGAATTTAAAGAATGGATTTGTGAATACTTTTAAGGGATAAAAATTTCAACAGCCATGGCAAAGAGAGTTCATTTCTTCATTCAACAAATAAATGAATCGATAATGTTTGTAATATTCCTTAATGAAGCTCTTTTTTATGATTTCAGATTCCAACTAATCCCAGCTTAATAAAGAAGGTATTTTTATTTTAAAAAACAGCAGTGTTGATATTTAAACGAATCTTAAACATTTCACCACAAAAAACCAATGCACCCAAAAACAACTAAAAATAATAAATATCGGCAAATAATCCATAAAAACTGCCATAATAATAATTATAAGAAATTTTTACGCCGTAATCCATAAATTAATCTTCGCTAACACAATTTTAAAAAAAAAAATCTAAGTAGGTTCAAAAGCATTCACAGTTTACACTTGTGAAGAAAGACATACATTCACTTGAAATAAATATACAAAAACACTTATATAAGAAGATGATTTTCTTATTAATACGTAAACGGCAATTAATGTTAATTTAGGAATAAAAACCTACATTCCCTACATTTGTTATGCATGTCCTTACATTTGAAATATATATATATTTCTTCATTATATTATTATACTTACTATATGAGGTTATTATATAGGCCTCAATCGACAATAAAGATAAATATATTATTATAAAATTATTCATAGTAGAAAATGGTACACAGATAGCAAAGATAAAAACCTCTATCAAACTTTTTTTCTACAATGATATGACAGTTCCATAATGGGCTGGCTGCCTCACTGGCAAACCTGAAACATGAAAAGTTGTTTTTCTTTACGGGGCAGGGGTTTTAGTCCAATGCTTTAGATCATATTAGGCGGGACTAGTTGCGAGGCGGGGCAGTTAAAGTGGATTCCGAGCCGCTACAAACATCCATCGGATTCCAGCAACGAAACCTGTAGTACAGAGCTCTAGTCACTCGGTCAACTGGCTCTACTATCAAGCTACCAATATAAATCATACAACAAAAGATATCTATATGCATTTGAAGGATTAAGTTTGAGAGATAGCAGGCATTACGTTATTTCATTACCTAAACTCTTTTCCTACAAAAGGCAAAATATCTTTGAACGAAACCATTATTTTAGCCTTTTCTTCATTCTGCGCAGCAAAGCATTGAGAGCGCACCAATTAAAAAGTAATTGCAATATTAATTTTTCATATATAGAGAATCTTGGCGAGAGTCACCGCATCGGTATTTGATACTTTTTAATGCTGGCGATTGCTGCCACATACATCTTCCTATTTTAGCCTTAATCGTTTCAGAAGTCGTCCAGAGCAGCGATCTATTTTCAACACATTCTTAACCATAACAGCTGCGTTCACCCTCAAATATATAACCACTCCTCACCTTTATTCGCTCCTACATTCACAACTGTATTTTGCTACCAACTTTTTTCCCAGAAATATTTCAGTCCATATTCTGCCTCCATATTCTGTGAAAGAACATTTTTAGCCTTTGTTCTTCCTTTTTAAACGATCATGGCTTTATGTGATTGGCCAACACATCATCAGCCTGGTCAGCCCTTTCATCTACAGACAGCCTCTTGGTCCTCATTGGTCTGGGAAGGGATCATTTCTCCGAACCTACGGAACTTAGCTCCAGTCTATCAGTCCTCTTGTCTTCACATCTTTCACTGGACAAGATCTATGATGAGTCAAGAGTCATTTTCTCCAAGCTCAGTGACTCATCCATTCGTTTTCTCCCATGTCATAAATATCTCTAAATCCTTAGTGGACGGTATAGTAGCATAAGTTCACCTTATTATGGAAAACGCAATCTCTATTTTTACCAGATCTGTACCACGCCATTAAATATACCTTGACCATGAACAGTGAGATGCAGCCAAACACCCCCAAATCGGGGCGACGTTAGAAAATTAAGTGTTCATTTTGCCACTTCCAATCACCTTCTTTCCGGTGAAACAAGTTCTGACTGGAACTTTTCCGGATGCGTCTATTTCAAGTATGGCTTCTTTCAGTGCCAAAGAGTTTGGGGTAAAAGGAGTTTAAGGAGAATATTTGCCAAACTAAGATTTTGAGCTCTTATATATTAGGAAAAAAGGCTTTATATACATAAAATAACTAATACGAAAAATTTTTTTAATGATAAAAAATTTATACTGTACAACAAGTACACGATGCAAAACAGGAAAAGGATTAAGTGCGTAAGAACGTTCGATGTTTTTCTAGCAATGTGTAATAATTGGTAAAAAATTTTTTGTGAAAGTGCAGAAAAATTGAGAACATTTTTTATGTTTTCATCTTTTTTACAACTTTGAATAAAGTAAATTTTGTTCTTTTAATCTTTTTTTTTCTAAAACTGAACAATAATGGTTTATCATTACTGATTAGATACAACAATAATTTGCCACTTTTTCTTCAATTTCATAAAAAGTATCAAAGATAAGGTTATCTTTATCACATTTATCAACAACTATTTCTATGGAAGTAGGCAGAAATAGTTAAAAACATGCAATAATAATTGCGTTTTAACAAGCAACCCAATAATATGTAGATCAGAAAATTATTTTTAAAATTCACAATCAGTTCAACAGTCGGGCACCAATGCTAATATCGTTTAAATGTACCTTGGAGCACAAAGAGATTTAGATAAGTATGTATAAACGTCTGTAACGAGAGACCAATTTTACACGGGGAATACATATATGGGAGACAGAAACCCACTAATGAACAGCAAAATAATAATGGTATCTACCTTTTCATTTAAACTGTCAAGGAAATAATTTTTTTCTTTTAAGTGCGCTAGGATGATAATTTGAGCGAATGCTCAAAGAATAATGTAACAATTAGATTCTGCATTATTTCCTTAACATTGGAAGTTTTGTGTGTAGACAAGTTTACGCCATTTTATACCTATTTAATTGAAGCAGACAGTGGCCTAATAGTTTGGCAAGACGAACAAATACCACGATTACCTGCTATGATTACAGGAACGGCCTGGCATTTATTGTTATAAAATAGAGTAAAATTCATTAATTCTCTATTGAATAAATTTAAGTTACTAAATGGATAAATAAAGAAAAATGTGTATCAAGATTTTGAACGTATTCATTTTGGCCTTAAAATATATCGCATCTGGTAGTAATGATAATGAAATAGTTACGCACTGGTATCCAAAGGTAGGAACTTCCCCGATTTTCTGTGGTTCATGTGGATCTATGGAGTTTGCTAAAAAATTAAAGGTGGGAATTCTTCATGACGAGCAGAGACTTTCAAGCGAGAATCCATTATTCCGCGATTCTCCATGTCACTGTTATCTTACTTTTTGCTTCATTAGATCACAATCAGTCGTAAAGTTAATTAATTGATTGTGGAAATTGATAACAATATGTCTAGTAATAGAAAGTATCTTAGTGGGAGGTGAAAACGAAAAAGAATGAAGAAAAATTAGAAGTTATCTAAATTAAATCAATACTTTAAAAGTGAGGAAGAAACAAACGAACAGTGCGGCGGAATTGAAAGATTAGTCGAACAGCAAGTGATAGTTTTGCAGTCCCAGACAGCACTGTTCACAATGTCAATGAATAATTCTTGCACTAATATACTCCGTCACCTTGTCCAGAGTTCTCATAAGAAAAAATATTTGAGTGTCCATTGTGTTTTTGGATTTAAAGGGAGAAAATGTTATATTGAGTTTTTGAAATACATTTTATATTTTTTACTCGTTAAAAACATAACTTATTCTAAAATGATCTGTGACGAATGATTCTATTTTGGAGGTGGGGATTGGCCCATGATTCATACCATTACATTAATTGAATATACAGTTTGAGAACTATTTGATCCAATAAACAAATACAAGGCATATAGTGAAGTGAAGAAATTGATGAATCTTATTTATGTAGTTTTTTTTTTTTCTAAACATATTAGAAATTTTATATCGTAAATTCATAGTTTCCTCCATTTAAATTTTCTAGAAGAATGATTTAAAATGGCAATTGATTTTTCTAACACACACACACACAAAACTTGATAGTAATTCTGGAAATCAGTAAAGAACTATAAGTCAAATTTTTTTCTTTCAAAAATATTCAAATATAACAACGCCATCATTTCATTTTCCACAACATTCAATAATAACATGAATCACGAGATAGATAGAATCAAAATTTATATTTCCACTGTTACAAAACCTATAACTATA
This sequence comes from Caerostris extrusa, assembly GCA_021605095.1. Taxonomy (NCBI): domain Eukaryota; kingdom Metazoa; phylum Arthropoda; class Arachnida; order Araneae; family Araneidae; genus Caerostris; species Caerostris extrusa. The sequence goes on along the minus strand of BPLR01019214.1, from coordinate 63,200 downwards.
AAAATATTTAATTGTCAATAAACTGTTTATATTTATGAAACATAATCTTTATATTTATTTATGAATACTTTATAGCTATAAAAAAGTATTCATGCTTGTCGATAAATTGATGGTGAAAGGAAAAAAGAAATAAAATGCTCATGCCTGTCACTGTTTCCTTTCCTCTTCAATTCAAAATTGGAACACAAGATCTACACAAACTGTCTTTAATGAGCAAGATGACATATGTATGAGTGCACATGGCTGAATCAAATATGTACGCTCATTAGAAGGCATCGATGAATGCTCTTTGCGAGCTTCGCAGTGAAGCATTGCCCTGGAGCGGTTAGGAATTGGGAGTGTGACAACCTGGGAATCCCCTGTGGGCCGTCTTTTATTTTGGTGACTCACTTCAGCTGTTCTAACAGTATTATGGCTGATGTAGAAACATATGAGCCAGAAAACCAATAAAATGTCAGAAGAATATGAAGAATATATTTTTAATATATATAAATATTGTATATATACATATATATATATATATATATATATATATATATATCTAGAGCGAAGAACAAAAACAATAAGCGTTCTATCGGGTTATTGATAAAAGGAGCTCTTTTACCAACAACTTCTAAATAAAAAAAACAAATCAAAAATATTTATGACATCTTAAAATTAAAATTCTCAAAAAAAAATATTTTCAGGCAGTATTAATTTTTGTATAAATATTAATTTTATCACCATATACTTTTATTAAAAACGCTATTCATTTTTGAGTAAACATAGATTTTTACCATATATGTATATACAACCTTATATATATAACCATATGTGTCAGAAAACAATAAAATGTCAGAAGGATATATTTATTGGATATATATATAATATTTGGATATAAGGATTAGATAATTGTAGTTCTACTGTGAATAAAACATTTTTTGTTGAGGTTTAGGTTAACAGGTTTTATAATTAAGTATTAACTTATTCGATAATTAGATTAGTTATACTAATTAGTGGAATCTTCTTATTTCAAAAATAATGAGTATGCTTAGATTAACTGTATTAATTTCATCAAGAGTGAAGAACAAAATAATAAACGTTCCTATCGGGTTATTCATAATTTAACATTATTAATTAATTAATATTTAAATTAAAATTAAATTAATTTTGTTTGAATTCTTTTTGCCAATAATTTCTAAATAAAAAAAAATTAGTCAGATACAAAAATAATTAAAAATCGTAGTTACAACATCTTAAAACTAAAAATCCTCAAAAAATATTTTCAGACAATATTTCTTTTTTGTATGAACTATAAATTAAATATTAATTTTAACACCCTATACTTCTATTAAAACGCTATTAATTTTGAGTAAACATAGATTTTTAATATATATATATATATATATATATATATTAATATTTAACTATCAATAACTATCATTTTTGAAAGGTTTGAAAAAGGTTAATATCAGAAAAACACAAGCTTTTTTTTTTTCGTAAAATTAATTGCAATCTTTTAAAAAAATTTCGTTACTGAAAATAGAAGTTTAATTCATGAAATTTAAAAAAAAATATTAATCCTATATTTTTTTACCATGTTTCTTTGTAACGTAAGAATACACTTTTTACTCAAAACTTTAATAGTTCTACTATATTTTTCGCCATATTTCTTTGAAGGCAAGAATAAACTTTTCCCTAATTCTTTAACAATGTAATATTTATTTTCACTCCTGATCCCGACTCCGGGGAAAAAAATTAATAGCTTTTATAAAAAGTAGGTCAACGGACAATTTCCTTCTTTTTTATTTATCCATACCAGACGAAGCATCCTATTAACTCTCAGTTTTAGTAGATCAAATATCGTAGCTTCCCAGTTAAAAAAAAAAGTTAACGTGGGCAGTTAAAAATCTTATTAAGTTATATATATATATATTATTTTGTTATACAAAAACTTTCATTGATGAGTTTGGAGTTTCTGAAGTCGAAAATTTAAATTACATAACTATTTGCTTTCAATGGTAAATAAATACAGATTGATCAAAACTGTGGTATTTCATATACAGCTTTTAGATGCATATTTTAACAGGAGAATGATTGTCCACATAGTGCTTGGCATATCCTTAGGTTATTAAAAGTTTGGCCATATAATTTCCAATACCCAATTAAAAACTCTTTTTGATAAATATTTTACTATAAAAGACGAATCAAATTGTGATGGCCTTTAGACTTGCGTTCCGCTGGCTTAGTTTCAAATCGGCTGAGTGGTCTTCGTTGCAGTCACTGCCTTCGAAGAGACTGGATGGCGATTGTGTCAATGATATAATAGACTAATAACATCGGTCATCGTGTTACTTGGTGAAAAGTTTGCAGGGTTTTCTTCAGTACAACACGGAAATGGGAGACAATTAACTTAAATCCCCCCCCCCCTCATGTATCACAAATGTTTTCATGTATAATATCGGATTAGTCATTTTAATTTGAAATAATTATTAGTCCATTTTTATTTCGAAATAATTATTAGACATATGAAATAATTAATAGTTCATTTTTCTGAAATAATTATTATACATTTGAAATAATTATTAGTCATTTGAAATAATTATTAGTCATTTGAAATAATTATTATTCATTTTAATTTAAAATATTTATTAGTTATTTTAATTTGAAATAATTATTAGTCCATTTTATTTCGAAACATTTATTAGACATATGAAATAATTAATAGTTCATTTTTTCTGAAATAATTATTATACATTTGAAATAATTATTAGTCATTTGAAATAATTATTAGTCATTTGAAATAATTATTAGTCCTTTGAAATTTTTATTCATTTTAATTTAAAATATTTATTAGTTATTTTAATTTGAAATAATTATTAGTCATTTTTATTTGAAATAAATATTAGTCATTAATAATAATAGCCATTTTGAAATTTCTGATAATTGTGTTCAGGAAAGTGTTCTCATCATTATTTCCATTAATTGACGATAATTTTGGTTGCTGATTATTCCCATATTATATTTTGTTAATCTTTTAACTACAACTGTAGGATGTACGTTCTCCTCCCCCCAGTATTTCATCTCATTAGCTGCTGCTTGAAGGTCACGCCCATATTTTGGGAATCATTGTTCTAAGAAATATGAATAAACCTTGGAAGCCAGCCAAATCGAAGGTGTTCTTCGTAGTAAAACGATTAGCAGTCGCTCGCTGCTTGTTGCCATTCATTACGCCGAGTAAAACGGGAAAACAAATTCTGAGGAAAGTTAATCCATTAACTCCAGCTAACTCCCACACATAAGCCCCGAGTCATCGCCATTCAACCGCTTCCTGTCCATTGTGTTGCCGCCAAAGGAGGTGTGGGCGACAGAAATTTGGCGACGGGAAACGCAGATGTGTTGTTTTCGTAAACAGGGAGATGAATCTAATTAAGGATTCAGAGCATCATTAAGAACAATCGTTTTTCTGCCACTTTCACAAAGGAGAACCTTTTGTTGACGTTAAAATGAAGAGCTTTGTTTATCCTTACTGTAGCATAAGTTTACAATATCCCGTATTTCTAATGTTATTAAGACAATTATTTATTTATTTTTTTTTTTTGGAAGAGGGACAAAGATTTAAAAATTTGAAGATCTTTTTCAATCTTTTGTTTTTGCATTAGTAATGACATTTCCATAGGAAACACACTCTTCCCCAAATTTAATCATCTAATTAAATTATGTATTCTCAAATGGATCGATAATGATTCTTAGAAGGCATAAGGTGGGGAAGTAAGCATAGTAATCTCATTTGGGAGTGTCTGATTAAAATAAGTAGGTAGAAGGTGTTAAGAAGGAAGAGAAGATAGATTTTAGAAAAACTATTCGTACATTTTTAGCTGTTGTGTAAAAATTGCAAAAATAGGTAGGTACAGCTTATTTTAGATTATGAGCTATAATACTGACATTTTTAACTGCATGTCCTTCATTATAACGTGGGTTGATTGCGGTCACAAGTTGCTAAAAATAAACGGAAACTGACAGCAAATAACGAATCATGGTAATTTAATATTACCGATAAAAATAAAGGCAATGCGTAGTTCATGGATATCAGCGTGCCAGGTTCATCCCTTTTTTAGGATTATTTTAGTATTAACCACAATTTTTATTTTCATGTTATCATGTTTTTATTTCCATGTTTCATATTATCCTTCGTTGTCATCTTTTCATATTATCGTTATCTTATTTTAATATTATACTTTTATCCTCATATCATATCATCAATCGTTATGTTCTTTTCATATTACTCTTCGTTATATTCTTTTTATATTACACTTCGTTTTCTTTTCATAAAATACTTCGCTTCCTAATGACAATGTATTTGTGGTCTTTATGGTTCAATAGATTATATTATAATTTCAAGTTTAAATGTTTTTGTATTTGTTATATTCTAAGACATAGGTAGACACATATTGATAAATAACAGAAAAGGTTTTACTGCATCATTTGTTTGGGTGAGCAGTAGATTTCGACGATAGTGTGGGTGAGTGAGTTAATAATTTTCTCTAAAAGAGGGACAGGTAAGACAAATAAACCTGAGAATCACTGGTCTTATTAAATAGAAAACTTCATGCCTATTTTTAAAGATATTGTAACAACAGATAGGAGAATCTTTTGAATACTAAGATTTTTTATTTACTTTTATGATTTCGATTCTTTCTGTTATTTGATTTCTTTTTCAATGCCGGGCATTTGATTTGTCATTCACTGCATATGTAACATGTATGTAGTGGATTCAACATTACTCAGAGTGCATCACTAAAGGAGGCGGGAAATCGTTACACTGATTGAACCAGTGATTCTTGTTATTTTTTTTGTTTCATGTTTTTCCTTTGCACATATATACGAGTTCATATATTTATATTTTAAGTAATTGGCGTTATTCTGAATTAAATATATTTACCCTATATTTATACATCCAGTTGTTTTATTTATCATGAATCATAATAAAATAAGCATATTACTTCAAGAATACTAATAGCAGCATATGGCATTCAAAATAATAAAAGCCGATCAACTAGCAAGCAACCAAAAATAATTTCTAAAAGAAGAAGTCCGAATCGGATTCAATAGATTAATTATAAAAATAATAGAATACACAACAACATTAATCAAAGATACTCTTTTTTTGTACCTCGTTTCTGTAAGAAGCCACAAAAATTTAGCTTTAATTTAAAACAATGCGACGCAAAACTTTGAGATTTCTCCTATTAAAATAATGGACATTACTTACTAAATTAAGCAACATAACAACCTCGATGGATAGGACAGCTTTTTAGGATAAGCACACCAGTTACGTCGATCTCCGGGTATTTTCCGTCATCAAAAACTGGGCAGTAGAGCGATAAATCTTCCGACCAATATAAAGCGTCTTGTAGGCTGAGGAGTAATCAATCAACTCTAGAGGGAACTCTTGCATTCAATCTCTTGTCCCTTTTTCTGTTCCTTTCTCATCATTGGGATTTTAGTTTTGATCACACGTAGTTAATTCAGGGAACTTTTGTTCTTTCAGTCAATACACTTGCTCTGAGAGTCACATCATATCTTTTTTTTCTGCATCCTCTTCCATTTAGCATAGTTCGCTTCATCTTTTCCATCGATTTTCATTCCTTCATGACTTTTATTTCTTCATTTTAAATCATCGTTTTACCAGAATGACTTGTCAATACTTTCATCCAGAGACTGCTCTTGTACCCTCATTGGTTTAGGGGAGTGTGTGTGATCTGTTTGGGGACAAAACTGTCGTTTACAAGTTGTAAAATCTTTGAAAACATGGAGAAATATTGGTATTGTTGGTAGTCGGCCAAGAAAGACAACGCCAATGAATGACTGATGTATCACTTTGAGGACAGAAGGTATATATACCAGACAGCGGGCATCATTACTCAGTAGCCACTTACAGTAATGTGCCCATAAGTGTCGTAGCTAATGTCGTCAAACACTTTCATAAATTTGGCCTTTTGCCCCCGTCCTTAATGCTACACCGGTGGCACCGATTTATACTAGTGTAAGAACACGCTGTAAATCTTATCAATGTAATTCTAGATATATTGTTCACTCCCTAATATAATGGCCATCACTTTCTCGAAAAGAGTCATTACAGTACCACAAACGATTTTCAACACCAGTTTACATGAAGACACGTAGGGACATGGTTTTAAAACCAGTTTATAAGTAGAGACGTAGAAAATTGGTTTTATTTCCTTAACGTCAGGAAGAGAGATCGTTATGATGGTCCTGCTGAACTCTTCTGGGAAAACATTATTATGAACTGCGCTTTGAAGTACTGTAACCGAAAATTGATATTATCAGCAAATATTAATCATCTAGGTGCGTCGGTTTTTGCAGTTCCATTGATGAAGGTTACGTTTTATGGAGGATAACGTCAAGCCACATCGAAATCTTTTTGAAGACCTTCTAGAAAGTGAATATATTAATAGAATGGAATGTCCTGTCTAGTATACCGATTTATTTTCCATAGAACATATGTGGCATACTTTGGGGAGACGCCTTCAGTACCAACTGAAATGGGAGATCATAGAGAAATGAGTATTCTTAGATCAAAAATTGTTGGATAATCTGATAATAAGTGTCGTGATACAGTGCCAAACAACCATTGCTATTAAAGGAGGTCATAATTTTTACTAAGGGGATCTGTTTGTTGTTTTCCTTTTAGGCAGACAGTCATTTGGACCAACGTTATTTTGATTCGTTTCCATGCTTTTCATTTTGATTTAGTATGTGTCCTTCGTTCTTTAAGTATAAAATACTGACTGCATGTATTGAAATTATGTCTATTATTCAAAATACTTGGGGTATAATATTGTAATTTAATGTTTATTTGGTTTGAATTTTGCAGGCACTAAGCGAAAAACAATTAATCAAATAGTTTCTATTCATAGGTTTCTTAATATCCTTGAATATTACTACTATACCACACCACGTCGTTGTGCCTAGAGCTGAGTTGCTCCTATACAGTTCGGGAATGATGTAGGTGAGAAATCTGACTGGGCTTCGTGACGTTCTTACAGTTACATGAGAACGAGACCTACGGCTTAAAATGGATTCCGAACCACTACAAACATCCATGGCACCCTGGTACTCGAACCCAAAACCTGTGGTACCCTTTGATTTAGATACGAAAGCTATCATCTCGTTTTTCGAATCGAGATTTTAAAAATCAAAGCTCACTTTCCAGCACTTTGCAATAATTTTGGCCCGACTCGTGGCTGAATGGCAACGCGCGCCGCTGGTGATCGTTAAAGTCGAGGCTCAATCCGCTGACGGCTTTGCTGTAGACACTTTTTCAAAAAACGATTGTGATGTTCAGCATCTTACCTCCTGAGTCTAACTACCTGGTTGGCTTTTTCTCACATACGATACTCATATGAGGGGTAGTTCCCGGAAGGCACTTCACCTTCACGGAGCCAAATCAGACTTCTACCAACGAGTGCTCCACCACAACAGAAGCTGCCCTCTCCCCCTTTTTGTATTTAGTCTAGATGTTTGCTGTCTACCAAGTGGGATAAGATACAACAACAAATTTTTGTTAAATAATATTCAGCCCTTATAACCCTAATAAAAATACATGATTTTTCTTTTTCGATTTTGTTCCTAAATAATATTTATTAATTTCAGTATTTTACACTTTAAAAAAAAAAAATATATAACACTGGAATGATTTCTTTTCTAAAGGAAAAAAATTTTTTAAACATATTCTGTATATAATCGATAAAAATAAAATTGCTCTTTAAAATTTTTATACCAGTCAAAACTGCATTTGAAGAATCTATTATTTTAATTCATTTTCAAAACATTATTTTTATATATAAAAAAAGAAAACGGGAATAATTCAAAAGAAATAAAAAACTGAGTCGACTCCCACAAAACTTTATAAACAACTATTCTTTGTTTAACCATATTTTTTTCCTCTCTTCTTTTGGAATTCCAGACGAGTTTTTAATTTGAGAGATATTTCTCGAAAACATGTTTTATCTTGAGACCCACTATGCCATAACGAGATGTTTACGATAACTTTTCCTAAATTGCAAACAAACAACTTCAGAATAATCAATCTTTCATTTCGCAGAGTGGGTTGCCATATTTTTTTTTTTTTTTATTCTTCCATTTTCTTCTATAAAATTATTACGCTACAACAGGAACTCGCAGGGTTCGAGGCTATCAGCGGCGGCAGCGTAAACACAAATTTACCTTCCAGAAAAATGGCAGCGGCATTGTTATGTAGATTTATTTGTTTATGCAGACCGCAATAAACTATATTATTCCGCCGCTTTAAAATTGTTTGGTATTCAAATAGGGTTTTTCTGACAATGGAATGAATATTCTGCAGGAATTAATGGGAGAGAATAAAATATTAAATGCGAATAAAAGAATAAAAGTTCTGAGAAAAGTTTTCCATTTGCTACGTTGTTGACGAGTTTTCGGATGGTCTCATCTCGAATGAATTAACCCAAGCTGTGTTGTCTTCTATTCAGATCACTTTTTATGCACATTTTAAGGGACCATCCTTTGCTGATTTTACTTTAAAAAGTTTTTTTGGTTTATTCTGATATTAATGAGATAAAAAATAAATATTCAGGTATTTAAAATGTACTTTAATCGATATTTTATAAATTATTAAAAAATAAGATATTAAAAAATTTTCTATTGTTCACTAGCCTGGAAGCTGGGTTCCTACCTACATTATTACTCATAAAATAGATCAGCGATATCCTGGACCGCTTTCAGTTTTTTTTAAATTTCTTTCACGGATTTTTTTATATATATAAATCAATGATTATTAATTTTATATGTTTCTTTTATATGTTCTATTTTATATCTTTCTTTTTCGTTTCTTTTGAAGTAACGATTAAATAATTTATGCGTAACCTCTACGTAGGCCCAGTGAAATATATTTTTTATTTTTTAATTTGTTCTTGCTCTAACACAAGAGTGTCAACTCTATTGGTTATAAAGATATAAGCCTTGGTTCGAACATTTGTTTAAAAAATCACAATTTTAGGGTATTTTTAAAATATAAGTTCAAATTTAAAAATGTTGTTGTTATCTATGTCTTTATAAGAATTAAATCCTTACAAATTTGCTTACTTACCGTATAAACAATAAGAACATATAAACAAATCAAAATTAAAACGAGAAAAAGGCCAGATATTCTTAACAAAAACGATGTAAGGCCTAAAAACAGTTAAAACAACTTAAAAATTTTACGGGTTAAAATCTAAAAAACTACAAGCAACATAATGAAAGTCCGTGTGATCAGGACATGCTTTCTCTGGCCCTAAAGTAAAAATTACACTATCACTATTCTGTTGTAAATTAGAGTCAGTCCCGAGCAAAAAAGCAGATGAGCCTCATTCATTTTCTCTGTCTTACGTTAAACACATACATCAGAGTTCACAATCCCTATTCTGGCCAGATGTTCGGCCAGATAGTCATGTCCAGTTTGAAATATAAAAAATAAAATTGGAAACCTCTTTTAGAGTTTTCCAGTCATCCCGTGTTTCCCTGGCTTTTCCTCTGACGTAAGATAACAATTCACTAATAACAATGACTTGACTACAACGGAGTACAATTTTGTCCCATATAGTTCTCCGAAAAAGAAAGAGGGATAGGACCCTGCCCAGCAATGTCTTCTGTACCTTTTTGAGCTAGGAGATCTGCCTTACCTTTCCATCCATTCCAACACGCGATGGAATCCACTGGAAAAAGATTTACCATTTTCATTAAGGAACTTGATATCTTGCTTTATTTTGGTTTTTCTGTGATATTTGCCTCTAGGATTACCGGAACATCAACAACACTGTCTATACGAATCTTTTTAAATTTCTTGAAATTTAGAGCCCGACAGGCCACCAGCATTACAGTATATTCAATTTAAAGTTCGGATGGCACACGCTCATTTTTCCGGGACAAGTTTACTTAGTCCTTATTCATTTCGCACCACCCAGGAGACAGGTGTGACTTAAGGTTGTCACGGACGCGAACAACGTTATCTCCCAAATTTAAAATATGTCAACAATGTAGCCGTTATTATTTCTAGATAATGCTTTGAAATGTTTAAGCTGTTTTGGATCAATACATGTATGCGAATACAAACATTTACAAACAGGTATATTAAAAAAAAACCAATCAATGGAAATCATTACACTCTTTTACTTGGCATTTTTACTGATTGCTTTTGCACTTGGTTCTGTAAAAATTTAATCATGTACCAAATTATTTATTAAATCTTTTTTTTAATATCATGCCTCAAAATTTTTATTATTTAGTATTATATCACTTATTTATCATATATTTCATTATTTATAATGATTATATAGATAATTTGATTGTTTTTAGTACTGTCTGTGGATACCACAAGTAAGATTCAAGAAATAAAAACACAGTGCGGATGCAATAACTTTCTCAGGGTTGAACTTATTATTTTGTACATAGATTATGTTTCTATTAATGAAAATAATAAATTTTTTTGGCATATATCCTTAAATGATTATGACAAAGATGAGCTTTTTATTGTGTTCCACTTATTATGTTACAAATCAGCTACGAAATAGAACGAAAAAAATCAAATCTAATAAAAGCGCATGTGTCCAAATAATATTTTTCTGAAGATTGAAATAAAAATTGAAGAAACAGTGACTGCAATTCTTGCCTCAGTGAATTGATATTTGGGTCATTCTAACTATTAGCTAAACATATGACTACTCTTTCAGAAGTCAGAAAATTTCTACATTTATAACAGAGAATAAAATTGTTATTGTGACTCATTGTCAGTGTTCTGCTGTGGACAGGCATTCCATGAATAGTCTACTCATGGATGAAGGAAAAAAGGGGGAACAGTTCCTATTGTGATGGAGCACTCGTATGTAAAAGTCTGACTTGGTCCCGAATCGTTGAAGAAAGGGGGCACTGCCTTCCGGAAGGCCCTTTCTTAGGAAAACTACCACGAATTTGCGTACCGTATGGAAGAAAACAACGGTCAACTCTCTATCATGTAGTCTGACTCAAAGGCAAGATACTGAACATCGCAAACACCATCGAGGCTCTTCGTTTTTTTAAACAGTGTCTACAACAAAGCCACCAGTGTATCGAACCTCAGTCCTATTGCTCAAAAGTGGTGCACATGGCCACTGATCACGAGGGCAGCAAGAACAGAATAAATCTGTTGACCAGAATGTCTTTCCACAGGGTTCTAAGAGGAATGTAGAAGGATGAGATTTCTCCACCCAAATGCCACTGAGAGGTGTTCATTCAAAATTATAAAGGCAAAATGTGAATTTAATGTAGCACACCTCACTTAGTTAACTCTGAATAACTTTGATTTTGCTGTGATTCTGAAAACTGACGTGGTATACATAAAGCACTTTACGTTTATAAATCGAAAAAATATAAATATTAATTTGGGAATTGAAATATTTTTTTTTTAATTTGTCATTGTTCTTAAAAGACATCATGTTCTTTTCATGTAACATACATACATGTATATACACATATACATACAACATACATATTTCATAACATGCATATTAATACGGTTAATGTAGTGTTAAACGACCCCATTCTTCCTCCACTTATTGATTTTTGCGGTTTTAAAAGATTGCGGCGCCTTTTGATTTCCATCCAAAGAGTCATTTATTTTCAGTCACTGATAGAATTTCACGATAAAGATGTCAAGAAAGTGCCTCTTTAAAAGCCGAGAACAGGGAAAGAGACATTCGAAATTGAGTTTCGCTTGGGGTAATCATAAAAACATCTTCAACGCGGCGACAAGTCAGCTTCGGAATCATTCTCTATCTCTCGACATTTAGCTTACTTCACCTTCATCATTAATGCTATCGAAGCATCATGTCGCAGGAAGCAGTAATTCGATAATTGGTGCAAATGATGATTGCTTATGTCAAAGGATAGGGTAATTAAAACTAAAGACTAGCCATTTAGATTATTACATAACATATTGTTTTTCTAATTAAAGAAGTTTTCCTCAAATAATTATCATTAATTTTCAAGAGGAACCACAATAACACTAATCATCCATGAAAAACCTTTTCCCATAATTTGTCAACAACTTATATATATATATATATATATATATATATATATATATATATATACTTCCTTAAACCTAAAATAACAATTAAAATCATCGAAGGATATTTCTCCCAAAAGTATATATAAATAAAGACTTCCTCATACGCACTGCAAAAGCGCGCCATGCGGAGCCCCGGTGAAAAATTCAGTTGACAATGAACCTCCCGCCTGAGACAGCCCAAGGCGCTACTGGCCCAAAATAACAATCTCTCATGCTGAGAGCATTTAGTGGAATCCTACCACGTAAATATATGTTTGCAAAGGTGTTATCATTGTACACTCATGTCCATAAATTAAAGATAATTCAGAATGACACAGAAATTGAACTCTAAAATAAAAATTTCACCTGTAGAGTTATCACACACATCTTGAAGAAGAATATGCAAATTACAGGAAACCACCAGATGGCGCGGATAGTACGTCACAATGACGAGAGTGTAAGAGAGGGGTATATAAGGAATGGTGGCAAAAGAAGTAAAATTGTTCACAAGGGCTTTAACAGCCTTTCAGTGCAATAACCGCATAGTTATGGCACAAAGGAAGTATTTGGATGATTTTTCACGTGGTAGAATTATCGGACGACTGGAATGTGGACGTACCCAGCTGGAAGTATCCGAGGAACTTGGAATCGCCCAGAGTGTCATCTCAGGCTTTGGCAACAATTCCAAGAGGATGGTAATGTGAGTAGATGTTACAGCACAGGAGTTACAACGCCGAATGAGGACCGGTATTTAGCGGTTACTGCTAAAAGAAACAGACGGGAGCACAGCATCAGACCTGTCTCGTCAGCTCTCTTCAGCTACCGGTACGAAAGTTTCAAGGCAGACCGTGAACAGACGCTTAGGGCACATTGGTCTATATGCTCGTAGGCCTGTGAGATGTGTTCCACTTACCGTAACTCACTGTCTTCTGCGATTAACCTGGAAGAGAGCATGCATTGTGGACACCGCAACAGTGGTCTGGTGTGATGTTTTCCGACGAGTCAAGGTTTTATGATTCTCGTCGGACTTTTATATGGAGAGCGCCAGGTACCCGTTACCACCAAGAGCACCATTGAACGACACCGTTATGGTGGTGCAGGATGGCTCGTTTGGGGAGGAATTATTCTTGGTTCCAGGACTGACCTGCATGTTCAGAGTGTAACGATGACAGGCCACATCTATCGGGATGTCATTCTGGAACAACATGTACGTTTGTTTGGGGGCGCCATGCGTGCTGAATTTCTGTTTATGGATGACAACGCCCGTCCTCACCGTGCAAACATTGTAGTCGAATGCCTTCAATTGGAGGATATCACCGTATGGATTGGCCAGCATACTCACCGGACTTGAATCAATAGAGCATGTGTGGGATATGCTTGGCCGACAATTGCAGCTCGTCAACCCCCTCACCTGTCAACAGGAAATTTCGGAGTGCATTGCTTGATGAGTGGTGTAATATTCCCCAAGATCAGATTGATAATTTGATACTCAGAATGCCTAGGCGTTGTAAGGCCTGTATTACATTGTCAGGAGACATACTCCATATTAGCCCATCATACTAACCCTTTTATACTGTTTTTGTAAATAGGTTCTTTTTTAAATTTGCTCAGGGAGTAAAAATCGCAATTTTTATTAATTATGTCAAACATATAGAATCTTTTTGCTCTTTACCTTTTGTTTAATAAATGGACTTTACAAATAAGTCAAATTTGTTTTGCTTCTGTCTCTTTCTTTGTCAGAACTTCATTATCCTTAATTTATGGACATGAATGTATATTAATCTTTGTAGTGTATTGTCCTCGTGTGTGTGCTCTTGTAATTAAAGTGGTGGTTTTGTTAAATGAGTGTTTTTTGTGACTTGACCACACCAGATCAAGCGCAAAGCCAACAAACTACAACAGTTTTTACTCACTTCTCATTGGAACAGACATTTATCATCTCTCGGTCTATCATCCATCACGATTGAATAACTCATGGTGTAGCCCATATCCAATCTGTAGTTGTTTCCACTTGTGAAGGTCGCAAAGACATTCACTAATTTCCTTATTATACATGATACCGAATATTTGCTATCAGATTTCAATGACAGGTTGTTGTTCTCATTTATCTCATCGTAAAATACTAATTGAGTGCAATATACCTACAATAAAAACGCTGCTGTGAAATTTGAGTGATTTGTTGTTATATATTTTTCAAATAACATGAAATTACTTAATTAAAAATTACTTAATATTTTTGTTGCGGAATTATAGGGTGAGTGGTTCATTTATTTTAATACAAGGCTATTTTAGATTGTAAAAACAACTTTTATTTTTTTCTGTCTTCGAAAAATTAAGAAGTTTCCTTTTTTTTTCTATGTTTGGTAGAAGTCAGTTAAATGGTGTCGCAATTGAAGCAATTAAAGGAAAAAATCAAGTCTTACAAAATTTCTCTTTGGAAACAGATAGCGATATTCCTCAATAATTATCTGCTTCGATAAATCTTGAGAATGGAGCACTTTGCAGGACGTCGCAAATAGGAAGCGTTTTTTTCTAGTAGAATCAATCACTGTAGAACTAAATACTCGTTAACCGAAATTGAAAACATAAATTTTGATAGTAGAGCTGCTTTCAAGGGTTGCTCAACAGTTATTCAGCCTCATGAGATATCGACATTTTTGTTATTTATTATTTTTTTTTACGAAAGATATCTACTGCTTCACTTATGCATACTACAAACAACACATAGACGGGCAATGAAATGAAGGGTGACATTTAGGGGTTAACTTCACAGCAATTAAGTGTCGTATGCCCTGACAAATTTCCACCAGGCAGCTGGACTATCAATGCGAAATGCCAAAAACATCAGTGAGGTCAGTAGAAGAATCAGTGAGATTCGGCCAAACAAATTCTCGTTAACGTGTAGTGAAAACAAATTTTGATAAGAGCTGCTTTCAATGATTGCTCAACTGCTATTCGGCTTCATGAGATATCGACATTAGTTTTGTTTCTACAAAAGATATCTACAGTTTGTGTGTGTATATGTGTATGATTCACCTGTGAGCTTCATATTCTCTTACGGGTGCTACAAACAACACATAGACTAGCATTGAAATGAGGGGTGACATTTAGGGTTAACATCACAGCAATTAAGTGTCGTATGCCCTTACAAGTTCATACCAGACAGCTGGACTATCAATGCAAAATGCCAAAAAACATCCTCATCGGCCCTTCCTCGTTTCTGAAAGTAATGACTTGTATGCTGAACATTTTATTGTTTTACACATGGAAACCTGGGTACACAGGTATCTGGGAACTTCCTACTACTTACGGATTGTTTTTTTTTTTACACCTGTAGTGTTATTCAGTGTGCAATTATAAAATTTCATGAACATAATTCTTGACTATATTTTGTCTGCGCGAACCCGGAAATGTCTGCCCATGAAAACAAATCGTCATATCACTATTTACGGATTGCTTCCTTTTTATCATCCTACAGTGTTATTATGTTGTGTATTTTCATATCATGCTTGCACACAAGAAGACTGTAAGTGTTAATAAAATGCCACGAAGACAATTTTTGATTATATTTTGTCTGCGTGAACCCGAAAATGTCTGCCCATGAAAAAAGTTCCGGTACTTACTTATTAACGCCACCGCAGCAGAAGTTGCGCTAATGCGCCAATAAAAGAGCTGCCAATGCGCCAAACTAGAGATTGTTTTGAATCTATGTTAAACTCTATATCGGAACATTTTCCACCGAAATTCACTTGACTACTTTGTTTTTAAATAAAGTGTCTTGAATTTTGAAAGTGTTTTGATTTTAAATAAAAGTGTTTTATATATTTTTATGATTTGACACAAAAATTTTAAGTGTAGATTGGAGCTACTTAAAAACTTAATCTGTAGCTGCGGTGGCGTTAATACGTAAGTACGAAAGTTTCTCATAGTACTATTCATTATTTACTTAGATGAAAGAAGATTTCTACTTTCACTTAAAAAAATTTAAATATCGAAAATCTTGATTAGTTTCTAATATAATACCAATTTTTTAAGCAAAGGCCACTAGAGTGGTTTTAAATTTAATATTTAACTTTTACTTTTCACCATACAAAATTTTGTTAAACTAAAGAATAATTCTTTGGAACTAAATATTACTTACAAGTAAAAAACTAAACAATACTGAAAAATTTTTGGTGAACATAAACTTACTTTTCAATATTACTATTGAAAAACAACAAAAATGTCAAAGCTAAGACAGCCATAATTTTTCAATTCCTTCTGTTAGCTCGCACTCTCCCCCATATACACTCATGTCCATAAATTAAGGATAATTTAGAATCAGACAGAAATTGAACTCTAAAATAAAAATTTCACCTGCAGAATTATCACACACATCTTGAAGAAGAATATGCAAATTACAGGTAACCACCAGATGCCAGATAGTACGTCACAATGACGAGTGTAAGAGAGGGTATATAAGGAATGGTGGCAAAAAAGTAAAATTGTTCAAAAGCACTTTAAAAGCTTTTCAGTGCAATAACCGCATAGTTATGTCACAAAGGAAGCATTTGGATGATTTTTTACGTGGTAGAATTATCGGACAACTGGAATGTGGACGTACCCAGCTGGAAGTATCCGAGGAACTTGGAATCGCCCAGAGTGTCATCTCCAGGCTTTGGCAACGATTCCAAGATGATGGTAATGTGACAGCACAGATGGTATGTTTCAGCACAGGTCGCCCCCGAGTTACAACGCCGAATGAGGACCGGTATTTAGCAGTTACTGCCAAAAAGAAACAGACGAAGCACAGCATCAGACCTGTCTCGTCAGCTCTCTTCAGCTACCGGTACGACAGTTTCAAGGCAGACCATGTACAGATGCTTAGGGCACATTGGTCTATATGCTCGTAGGCCTGTGAGATGTGTTCCACTTACCGCAACTCACTGTCGCCTGCGATTAACCTGGAGTAGAGAGCATGCATTGTGGACACCGCAACAGTGGTCTTGTGTGATGTTTTCCGACGAGTCCAAGGTTTAGTTTGCAGTCTGATTCACGGCGGACTTTACATATGGAGAGCGCCAGGTACCCGTTACCACCAAGAGAACACCATTGGACAACACCGTTACGGTGGCGCAGGATGGCTCGTTAGGGGAGGAATTATTCTTCTGACCTGCATGTTCAGAGTGTAACGCTGACAATCCACATCTATCGGGATGTCATTCTGGAACAACATGTACGTTTATTTCGGGGCGTCATGGGTACTGAATTTCTGTTTATGGATAACAACGCCCGTCCTCACCGTGCAAACATTGTAGACGAATGCCTTCAATTGGAGAATATCACCCGTATGGATTGGCCAGCATACTCACCGGACTTGAATCTAATAGAGCATATGTGGGATATGCTTGGCCGACGAATTGCAGCCCGTCAACCCCTCCCACCTGTCAACCGGAACTGGAGGCATTGCTTGATGAGTAGTGTAATATTCCCCAAGATCAGATTGATAATTTGATACTCAGCATGCCTAGGCGTTGTAAGGCCAGCATTGCATCGTCCGGGAGACATACTCCATATTAACCATCATACTAACCATGTTATACTGTTTTTTGTAAATAGGTTCTTTTTTGAAATTTGCTCCAGGGAGTAAAAATCGCAATTTTTATAAAATTATGTCAAACATATAGCAGCTTTTTGCTCTTTACCTTTTTTGTGTATATCTTGTTCAAATTTTCAATCGTTCATAAAATACTTTTATTCATCCACTCAAGTTCAAATACATCTTTTATATTTATATTTTACTATATTATAAATATACACATATACACTATACACACTATGTACACTATATTTATATAATTACTCTTATATAATAGTTAAGATATGAAAAAATACCGAAATTAAGAAATATCGATCCATGTATTGATGTTTATTTAAAACAAAAATATTTGAAATCTCTTTTATGACACTAAAATGTATCAATTTCTCTGAAACTTGTACTGTAAATATTAATATAATTCAAACCTTTTACGTATATTTATTTAATTCCTCTTACATAATAGTAGAAACTAGTTTAAAGATTGCATGTCGGTATCGTGCAAATTATTGACGAGTTTCTCTGATTTAGAAAATAAATTTAGATAATTAAAAAGTCTTTTAAAAGTAAACCTAAAAAATAATAATAATAATTTAGAATCATCTTTTAGCGATTAATAAAAATTTGTTCAAAGAAAAATACTGAAAATTATATCATTCCATCAACTTTTATTTATTACTTACGTTTATTACTTACAACGTGCATTTTTTACGCGATATTTAATAAAAATGTTTTAAATTTAAAATGCTTAACAGACCAGCGTTTCATCTTAGTTCTTTAATTTTGTTATGTTAAAACTTAGCTTGTGAGCTGTCGTTTACACAAAAAAATGTGAACAAAATTTCTGAAGCACAGGGTGTTGTCGATGGAACTGTAAAACAATTTAAACATCATGAAGAATATTTTTTATCAATTTAATGATGCTAACGCTTTGCACCATATGCAAACCCAAATGGTTGCTTTTTTTTCATACGGAGCCATCTGCTTGCCATAAAGTGTGAATTAAGCGAATTAGAAGATCAAAAACAAGGCTTATATGAATTTTACTCTTGATGAACTAAATCATCTGAATTATTAAGGATCTATATACAATCAAATCGACAGTAATCAACAATTTGGCCGGTAAGTTTATGATAGTATTGATTGCATAGCCACTAAGAATTCAAGTGACAGTAGCGACTCTCTTAAAGAATATTTCAATACAATTTAAATAGAATGGTCTAACTTAAATCACTCAAAGAAAGTGTAATATCATGGTTAAGCTTCTATGAAACTCAGTTTCTTTAAGAGACATTTGAAAGAGTTCATAGTCATAAAATTGAAAAAAAATGTGGTTGAAACTCATTTCTTGTGCCAAAATTTTAATAACACCTAAGAATGATTTTTATATCTCTTGATATGAATATGATTATTTAATTCAGAACCATATACTAGGCACTTGAATTGTAATTTTTAATAACCGTTAACAATGAGATCAAATTCTGAAAATACTTTGAAGCAAGTATTTAGGCACGATCAGTTTATAGTATTCTATACAGTGCCATTGTATTTAAAATGGGCAAAATTTGTATCCTAGAAAGAATCAAAATTGTTTCTTAGTACATTAAAATTTTATAGCAATGTAGTTTTCATATGTAACAAATGCATTTTTTTTTTAATTTTATGTTTTTTTTTTCTTTTTATAATATTAAATAATTTGGTCAAATCGCAAAATAGCGAACGCTGCGAATCGATGATATTTTGTGGCGCCAAATGAGAGATGATTCCCCAAAAATTTGGCGAAAATAATTTTTGACGCCAAATCTCAGAGGTCATTGTCTCAATAGTAACAAAGGTAAAATTTAACAATGCCAATTATAACAATATAAGTGATTTTATTATTAATTGTTATGTTAACAATGCAAAAGGCATTATTAAGATATATCATTGTTTTAGTCATTTTCTGTTATTATTCATATTGCGTTCGTGGCCATTTGAGCGAACTGTGATTATTTTGATTGCGATTTGATATATACTGACTTTTGGGATTTTTTGACTTGTGCGATATTGTAACTCTCTTGTGAAGGAGAAAGAGACGTATTGATTTGTGTTGAATATTTCAAACTGATTAAAGATGGATTTTATCGAGGAAGGAAAGCGGTTTTTGGGAAAGCCAGTTTCACTATACTGAGTGTGATATTTTTCATGGATTGGTTTGAGTTGAATGTGATCGACGTTACTGGTCTGGTTTTGCTGATTGATTTGTTGGCAAAAAGATGAAGGAGTCTGGCTTTGACTGGACTGATTTTGAGTGAACCAGAGAGACCCGTTTGAAGTTGAATTGATGGGATATGGATGCGTGTTGTTCATGATATACGCACCTCTTCATGATTTTTATTCGTTGGCAGCCAATTTTCACCCTCCTAATAACTGGGATTATTGAGATGCTATTAAAACCCACCTAAACTCGTGGGACGCTGCAAAGCTAAGCTAAGCTTCCTCAAAATTAATATTTAAAGGAACTTTTAACAATATTGAAACTATATATCAAGAAAACCTAACAGCATTTATGAATGGATAAAAAGCAAAAGCAAAATAGTTGTATTTTTTGATCTTCCTACACTAAGCAAATAAAAAATAGTTCATAAACTTCTAAGCAAAGTACCTCATCCATTCCTGCCATCAAAAAGAGGATTAGGCTATTGGCGACACCTCTCTAAAAAAGCGCATCGAGATTTCTACCTCCTGGGTGATGTGGAAACGAAATCATCCGTTGCAAACTCAAACTGAGTTACTTCTGTTTTGCTCTTTTATAACACAAGAAAATAATTTTGTTGGTATATAAA
Source organism: Caerostris extrusa (assembly GCA_021605095.1). NCBI lineage: Eukaryota > Metazoa > Arthropoda > Arachnida > Araneae > Araneidae > Caerostris > Caerostris extrusa. Next base: position 42,694 of record BPLR01019214.1, on the reverse strand, counting down.
TTTAAGAATGTTTTTTTTTAATCTTCTAGCATGGTAGCCGATTATTTTTTTTTGAATCTCTGCCCTTGTTTAAGAGGCAAATTAATTTATACTTTAAGTGATTAAGTGAAATGTACCGTCTATTAAATAATAAAATAGTGTATTTCATTTTAACTTGGTACTGTGAGAATACTTTCCTTTCTACACTCACTGTATTAAATATTTAAAATATTATTGCAAATAATTTTAGGAATTTACTCCATATGAATTCATATGGATGATCAAGTGGTAAATGCATATGGTTAATCAGAAAAAAACTGTTTTTGAGAAACAAATTAAGATAGTGGTAAATATAAAGGTGGTTATCAAAATAAGGGAAACACAAGGAATAATAAGGAATCATTTACTAGTATGACGTAGGACCGATAAGTTAATTATCATTAACATTTATAATGAAATACACTATTTTATTATTTAATAGTTGGTAGGAATAAAAAGGAATCATTTACTAGTATAACGTAGGACCGATAAGGTTAATTATCATTAGCATTTATAATGAAATATATTATTTTATTATTTAATAGCTGTTAGGAATAATAAGGAATCATTTAGTAGTATGGCGTAGGACCGCCATTGGCATGTAATACAGCTTGATTCGGCTGGGAATCGAATCATTCAAGCGTTGAGTAGTGTTTAGAGGAATATTGAACTTCATGGTGATATTGTGAAATTTCAAGTAGAGATGTCAGTAAAATAGACCACAACGGTTCGATGATATTGATCTCGGGGTTTGTGCGGATGATAAAATTTTCACTTTATCCTCGTGTTCACCAAACCGTGATTTCGCCGGTCTCGCTGCATCATAGAACATTAAGGATTCATTTTCAGCATATCATCCTGAAAATTTCATCTCCTGCAGGAAACAAACTTTGCATTGTAGGATCGAGTGACTCTTCCTTTCAAGGGTATGACTGGGCCAGCAGAAAACCGCGACATAGGTGCTGTAACCGCCCAAACCAAGACAGATCCATTTCCATGCTTGACATTTGATCACACGCTTCTGATGACGCACCATCTTGTTTTGGGGAAAAGTGTGAAAGATGATTCGCCTGACTATATAACTGTCTTTCACTCATCATTCGATGAGGTTTTGTGGTTGTGGCACAGCGGTAGACGATGTTTAGCATTAACAGTGCAACAAGTGGCTTGGGAATGGCTGCTCTGTCGCAAATGTCCTGTTTTATGTAGGTTTCTTAGACACAGTACTTCTAGAAACGCCTAAAAGGTAGGATGTTTTGTCACAGTTTCTCCAGTTAGTCAGACACCTACAATTTGGCCACTTTGAAAGTCTGGTGAGGTCTGGCATTGCACACTTTTGACAAAATCCAAGACGCATACAACTTCACTAAAGCTATCTAATACTATCATGATATAGGGGTCTAATGGCCAAAGTGTCTAGAGCTCTTTCTGCTTGGTACTACAGGTTTCGGGTCGAATCCCGCGGTTGCCGTGTATGTTTGCAGTGGTTTGAATCCACGTTAAAGTACAGGATCCTTGTCTCATGTGACCGTAGGGAGTCACAGAGCCCAATCAGACTTTTCACCCACATCGTTCCCAAATTATAACTCAGCTCTAGGCACAGTGATGTGGTGCGGAGTAGTAATAGTAATATCATATATATACCGTTAATACTAATAAAACAACCTGGTAGATAAGATTACATTTTAATCTTTACGAAGTGCATTTTTAAATACCACTTTTTTTTCAAAAGTGTTTCCATTATTTTTGACAACTGTGCATTTCACATTATAATATTAAAACTACTCACACAATTTTATTTTAATGTGGAAATTTTCGCATGTTTTATTGTCTCTTTCATTTTTTCACTAGTATTATTTTAATTTTATTTTTAAAAGTTTTTCCTTTTTAATTTAAATAATTACTAACACCTGGGCAATTGATCACTTTCTGTCAACTTTACTAATCCTGTAATAACAGGAGATGGAGTGTCGTTCGGGGTTTATATGCTCTATAAGATTTAAGTACCTGCACCTGTGAAAAAAGGAAATGGCAATTTTAAAAATGAAGGCTAAGTTTCGGGTTGTTATAAAGATTGATTGTGACCTGACAACATTGATTCATGATGTGGATTTAACTGTTTTTAAAAAATATATGAATTTAATAAGTGGTTGGTTTCTCAGACTTGTCATTAAGGGTTTTTTTTTTGTCTATTATGAATTTATTACATGATGTCCTTGCAATGTGTTATATCTAATGCCCAAATTGTGCTAAAAGGGTAGGAATCTAAAATAACGAAAGTCACAGTGCAAGTGATGTTTAAAAGTAATAGCGAACCCCAGCCATTAAGGCTTTATAGTGTCGCAAGTGGCAGGATGAAGTTGGGAACATCATGGTAAAATATTCTAAAATTTGTACTAAGAGCCAAGATTAAAAACTTAAAATATACACAAGTGGGAATAATTTTAATATGTATTACTTCATACGTAGGAGTTTTATAGTTTAGTCAAATGCTTGAATATTTTTTTTTTTCTAATGCAGCTGGCAAACAGACATGGACGTTTTAAGGCAAGCGCTGACAGACGTTACCACTTTGCATTACCCAGGGGGCCCGTGTTACTTGATGGTATGCCACGGAAGCGGAGTAACAATGCCCTGCAACTCTACGATCCTATTAGGACCGGGACCTACTGTTTAAAGTGGATTCCGAACCACTACAACACCCATGGGCAAAGCCGATTTGAGCCCGATACCTGTGGTACCGAACGCCAGAGAAATGCTTGAATATTGTGGAAGCAATTGTTCTAATCTATGTTTGTTAGTTTGCCTTATTTAGAAATTTCATCCCAGTGATTTATAATCAATTTGCCAGTAGACAGACCGTGTTGGCAGATAGGCAGGGGCTGTTACGCCAATGAAGAAGAACGTTTGTATTGAAAGGAAAATGTATATTCTGTAATACTGACTAAAAATTGCTGAAACTTGTTTTGTTGGCACATTTCAAAAATGAAAATGCATTTGTTTTGAGATTTCATTGTAATTTTGTATTTATTGTATTTTAGTTTAATTGAAGCAAATAATTTATAATGCTTTTTATATTGTTTTAATAACAGGTACTTATTAAACAGATTATAACAATATTTGTGTAAATAGGTATTATTGTCCATTGGTATTGATTAAGAGGTCTTATCCATTATGTCTTTCTTGAGGAAAAGCCAGGAAAGAGGATCTGACGATGTTGGCGAGATAATTGGGAGAATCGATCGTCGGACTACCTGGCGAGAGTTTTCCGGGTTTTCTTCCGCCACGATGCTCATATGCGAAATTGCTCCTCTTAAAAATCTGCCCTGCTTCTTCAGCGACACGCAGCCAAGTCGGACTTCTACCTATGGGTGCTAAATCCCAACAGAAACTATTTCACTCCATCCATGAGTGGGTGGCTCATGGGGATATCCGTCCTGTACTGCAGGACACTAGAGATTAGAGAGATGTTTAGAGATTTTGCATGTAGCTAATGCAAAATCTCTAATTATTTGTTTACCTTTTGAATAAGTTTAAAGTTTTTTAATAATTTTAAGGATTTTGAATAATTTTAATGATAATTAAATCCTATTCCGAATGGATGCCATTAAAGTTTTTTTTTTTTTTTTATTCATTTAAATTTAATTCAAAAATAAAGTCAAAATCGCTACAAAAATGTCTGAAATGTTTAAATTTTTCTATTTATGTTTTCCGTACAAAAAAATATGTAATGAGGGAATGCTTATAAATATTTAATGAGAGAACTAGTGAAGATAATTCAAAAACTATTCGCATATTAAATAAGCTGTAATATGCTATCATAGAAAAGTAGAAATCAAAATAACGAAAGGAAGAAAAAAAAAAAAACGAAGTTAGCAAACTTACCTTAAATGCAAATATTTCTAGATGTAAAGCGATATAAATTAAACATGTTGTAAAAAATAAAAAGAAAAAAAAACGGAAAGCATTGAAAAGATGGTAAAACTTTTGATCTTTTTTTTCTTAAATAAATTTATTTAAAATTTCCATTGAAAGAAGATATTATTTAGCTTGATAAGCAGATGTTAAGACATCCAAGAATGTTATTTAATAAATCTTTTTTCATTTTATATTTTTAATGTTTTCATATTTCTTCAAACTTTTTTAGAAATTCTAATAATCAATATGCCTGTTGATAAACTAAAAAAAATAGTCGGTAGGAAATTTTTTATGAATTATTAATATGACTTTGCTGTATTATCAATTATTGCAAAGATTAATTAGTCACAGTTGATGCTAATATTACAATTATTACTCAAACGAATTTTTATTTTTTAATGTTATTTAACGATTGACTTGTCATTATTGTACTGTAAAAATAATATTTTCTGGCTATCGGTATTACAGGTTTCGATTCGAGTCCCATCGGTACAGTGGATGTTTGTAGTAGTTCGAAATCCACTTTAAACCGTAGGCCGTTAGCCAATCAGGGAACTGTTACGCCAATGAAGAAGAAGAAAAATAATATTTTAAATTAAAATTAATTTATCAATTAAATAATTGATTTTTTAATGATTTCCAGAATTGGCTGAATTCCATACGTTTTTATATTTTTATTTCATTATTCTTCTGTTTTGCTATTTCTTTGGACTTCTGTTTTTACATTAAAATTTTTAAAAAATCTTAGCCTAAACCTTTTTGTTTTAATTTTGAAAGTGTTATTAATATTTTATTTCATTAAAAATCATCGAAATTCAATGTATTACATTTATTTAAACAAACAGGCCAACACTGAGTTATATTTGCTAGCCAAGAATGTTTTACATAATTATTTTTTATACTTACGAAAACATTTCAAAGTACACATGAGACTTAAGTGTGATTTTTTTTTATGCCTAACAAAAAAAAAAAGTTACAGCGATCCTCTTTTCAATACAGGAATTCCACGCCAATCAGATTATAATTATTAAATATTTTGAAATTCTTGTTACAGTGTGCAGGTTGGGCCACCAGATTGCAACTGGGTATGGTTGGATAGAGATAATCTAGGCACAGGTTGGAGAACTCACAGCTTTATTGGCACACGCTCAAACATCCCACACATACAATTATAGACATACACTATTTAACACATTTAAAGTCATATCGTAGAAAGACTCCACTTCTAAGTCAAAAATCTGAAACCCGGCTACGCTCAGGATGCACGAAATATACATCATCTGTTCCTAGTCTGTAGATAAATTGATCATTTCTCCTGAACGTCACAGGGTAGTGATTAGTGGGGTCAGTGGTAGGAGAAAGCATGGTTACATTGTACAATTAAAATTTCGTTTGTCAAAAAAATCTTTCATACAAGTCCTTTTTCAGTTTTCTTTGTCCGACTCGAGCCTTAGTGGCAACGTGCGCCTCTGGTGAGCAGAAAGAAAGTACAGAGGTTGGCGACATTGTTGCAGACACTGTTTCAAAAGAAGAGGAGACTCGATGGCTTGATGATGATCAGCCTCTGCCCCGTGAGTCGGACTATCTGGTGGGAGGTTTCTCCCATACGATACGCAAATGCGCAAAAATACGGGGTAATTCCTACTAAAAGTTCCCTTGAAGGCATTGCCCTTCTTCTATCAGCGACACGGAACCACCGATGTCAGTGGCATGGATGTCTGTTAGTGGTTCGGTTTTGTTAGTGGTTTTAAACTGTAGGTCCCATTCCAATTAGCCTAAAGTGTGCACAAAATGATCGTAGAGCGTCGAACCAAATGATCACAGAAGAAGATCCCCCCTTTCCATGAGAACACATGGGTTCATGGACTTGGTCTTGATGTTGCTGTACTAAGTAGGAAAAAGAAAAACAAGTTTTCTATAATTTGATATAAAAATATTTTTCTCCATTTTTGTGGAAAAATTTAATTAATTAATTATGAAAACATCAATTATTTTAAGCGCAAGCTTTATGATGCATTTTTCAAATGCAATTATTTTTAATTAATTAGGCATAAAAATTACATAATAATCATTGAAAAGAAATTTTTTTTTTTTTTTTTTTTTTTTAGTCCAATTTTAAAGTTTTCTTTTTTTTTTTTTTTTTTTTTTTTTTCGAAATTTTTACATGTTTTAATCATCATCTATTCTAAAATATCTAAAATTACATTACATTAATGAACCTTTTTACATAACATATTTTTTAGGGTAAGTTTAATTATATAATGAAGATTATGACCTTTATATTTTTCACAAAAAATAAAAATATTACATTATTCAAAAAGAAAAAAGCGTCGTTTTGTTTTGTTTTATCTCTTGTCTGAATTTTTGCGAAATTTTCTTCATAGAAAAAAAAAGCACTACTTAGCTTTTTATTTTTGAATGTCATACTTAATGATTATTAAAAGCTTTTTTATCCAGACCTTTTAAATCTCTTTATCATAATTTACTGAGATCTCTTGAAGTGGTTAGGTAATTTTGTAAAAGAAATATGTAGTTTTATTTAAAAATTTTTCGTATTTGAGTTACGCAATATTTCCATAAAAATAGTTTTCATTTTTATGTTCTTCTCTCCAAAACATTTGCATTTTTTTTTCAATGTAAGAAGAACTTACACATTCTCCAAACCTGTTTTACGATGCATCTATTAATTTCAATTTATTTTAGCTATTGTCTGTGATCGATCACCTAACGTTATTCTAACATTATATTTAATTGTAATAGCATTGTCAAATAGTATCTATATGTTGTCAAATATGTACATTCGAATCTGTTTTTGTGTGGGGATAGGGACAACATGATTCTGTAGTCAAATATTGTCTATTTCTGCATATAGTCAAATATAGTATCTTTCTAAATATAAATCAATAAATAAGGTATCAATTTTTCAATCAATATTAAATCAATTGTTATTTCAATTTTTCTATAATTCTCATTATTTTAGCTGTAGTTAATATTAAAAACGGAAAGAAGAAGTACACAAAATGTTTATGAATGTCATTAGATTCTTTTTTTTATTGAATATCGGTGATGACTTGTCCATTTATGCTTGCCATGAACAGCCCATCGAGGGTGACATTGCCTTCGGGGTGGCTATAACTATCCCACATTTGAATGTTGTAGGGGCTGAAATACCGAAGACTTCCAGACAGGATGAATATCGATACCAGACTCTTATTCGGTTGCCATCAAGTCTTCTCGCTTCTGGAAACAGTCCTGCACGCCACCAGTTGATTACAATCTGATTCCTCCTGCATGTTAATTCTCGCATGTTATCATTGGGTCCCAAGATGAGTAATCACTGTGATTAGAAAGCTTTTCTTTTCTTTGACGTGTAAGATTTCTTCATTTTACACATTAAAAGGACAGTTCATCTACGAGAAGAGGGGTGCGATATCTTACTCCCCTGGTTTGTGTGTTGCACAAAGAAAAACCTAGAAAACTTCCACCCTCAAACAGCCTTCATGTCGATGAGAAACTCTTTGCATGTGACTACTCCACCAGTGTCAAATCTTCTATTTTTGTACTCAAGGACTACAACTACCTTAAAGAATATTCTTTGAATGTGCAAGAGGAGATATGAAAAATAAATTTCATTTTCAGCTAGTATGTAATACAACATTAACCACTCATGTTTATAATATAATATAACCACTCATGTTTACAATACAACATTAACCACTCATGCTTATAATACAACATTAACCTACTACATTAACTATTACATTACTATTGGCCTTTTGTTAAAAGATTTCTTGAAGAAAAATCGACCTTTATTGCTAAAAGGAGTGTTCAAGTAATGTAAAGTAAATACTTCAGTATGAGAATACTAAACCACAGACTGCAAAGAAAAACTAGATTGAAAATGTTACTTCACCATTCCTATTCTCCCGACCTTGCTCCAACAGACGATCCTTTTTTAAAATTCACAAAATTCATTTTGCAAGATTAAGGCTGATTTCAAGAGAGAAGGTTAAAATGATAATGATAAAATGCTGTGTCGATACAGATAATGATAAAATGCCAACCTGCGTTCTCTGAGAAACGTTTAGTTTACAGTCTTCATCCCCAGAGGAAATATATTTAACACACCCCAGAGCATTAGTTGGCCTGGCAGATTTTCGCCCGGAGAAGAAGTTTATTTCACGTCTCCTGTATGTAACCGAATATCAGATTTTCGGCTTCCTTCCACAAATCTATAATTATCTGTCTTTAAAAATATCTTAATAGTGTAAGTCTCTAGTGTTAGTTCTTCCTTAATTCAAGTTTTTTTTTTTTTCCAAACAAAAACTTGAATTATGTTGGCAATACGGAAGGCATAAAATAACAGCTGTTACTGAAAAGAATGTTGACTATATGGATGATTAAATAAATAAATTAAATTTTCGCTCTCATTACAGATTAAGAATAGTTTTTTAAATTAAAGATTGTCCTTAGATTGAATTTGGAGGCGACATTCGATGGCATGGAGTTATTTTATAAGAATTTAAAGCTGAGTAAAGAATAGTTTATTTTTATGCTAAGAAAAAGAGAAAATGGCGTAAAAGATTAAATTTTCAATAAGGCTAAAATATTCTCTATCTAGATTTGCTACAATAAATAGCAGGCAAGCAAAGGAATGTCGAGTAGCGGAAATGATTGAATGTGCAGCGGAGACAATTTTCGAGATTACTTTTTAAATGTTTTATGCTCTCGCTGTTTGCAATACGAGATAAAACTCAGATATCCCAAAAAATGTACGAAACAGAATTTCAAAAGCGGAATCAAATGATGAGAAATAGATCTACTGAAAGAGATTGGCAATTTTTAGAGCAGAATTTTCATCGGCATTTCGATTTCGATTATTAAAAAAAATATCCAGAATATTTTAAGATAGATAATGTTAAAAATCAGATACAGCAAACTTTTTTGTATATATTTTTGTGCAAATTTTATTTTCAAATCTTCCATTTCCAAATTTTTTTAACTCATTCTCATTTGATATTTCAATCATGGTAGATTATTGAAATCCTTTATAAGTTTTTAAAACCATTAGTGATCGATATTAAAATAATTTAAATTTTATTTAATTTAGATACTCCTTCTATGATATAAATAATTTTGTTTATAGTTCTGAATAAATATTTTGAACTGAAACTAAAGTACAATAAAAATATTATTGTAAACCGTGCTTCCGCCTACACACTGGCAAGAGCACCCCCTGTGGCGTTCAGGAGAAATGGTCAGTCGGCCTCGGCATTCTCAGCCGAGAGGAAGTACAGCGCAAACTGCGCTGCCGCTCAGAAAGTTTAGTCTACAGTCTCGGTTTGGGTCTATAGGTTTGGTTTGGCGCTCTACGGTCATTTTGTGCACACTTTTCAGATAATTATACCGGGACCTACATCTTAACGTGGATTCCGAGCCACTAACATGCTAAGAAACGGACCATATCACCACCAGGATTTGAACCTGAAGTCTGTAGCCACAGGCCAGAGCGTTAGTCCCATTGGTCATCAGGCCGGTCTCATCCCAAAAGGGAATATATTTAGCGCATCCAGGCGTTTTAGTTGGCTTACAGATCCCGGGAGGGCGTATATTTCTCACACTGCGCATAGCCGAGTATTGGGTTTTCGGTTTAAAAATGAAATCCTTCCAGGAATCTGTAAGATCTGTCTTTAAATGTGTTAAATATTGTATGTGTGTATTGTATATATGTCTCTATTGTATGTGTGCAGTGTTTGTACGTGTGTCAATAAAGCTACGAATTCTCTAACCTGTCTCTTCAATTATCTCAACCCAACCACACTCAGTTACAATCGGGTTGTTTACGCACTACATGATTTGATTTCATGAATTTTTATTTAGTTATTTATTTTAAGTACCGTTTGAAATCTACTACATGAAATTTGTTAATCGTTTTACGATTAATTTATATTTAAATTAGTTTATAGAAAGATGTAAGTATTTATGAACGTAAAAAATTATCTTTTATTTTAATATTCTTCATTTTCGTAACGATTTTAAATAAAATACTCCTAACGCAAATTTATGAATTCTCCTATATATAATTATTTTATGTTAAAAAAATCCATTTTTCCAATTAACTTTATTTGGTAAAAAATAAAATATCTTACTCGAGTCATAATTTCAAAAGAAAAAACGAAAATAGTAAAATAAAATGATTATTGTGAATAGTCGACGGAATAATCAATTAGGCTGAATAAATAAGGAAAATCAATGTAATGCATGCGTTCTTTGCGATTCTGTAATTTCTGGGGAAAAAACAATTTAATTGAAGGGAATCATTGTATTTTCATTTCAATTAATATCGTTGATGAAGGCACTTATTGCTTTTTAAGTAGCAATAAAAGCTAATAGCAATTTTTCCATCAGGCTGATATTTCATTGCGTCTTTTATTACTATAAACTGTAATAAAATATAATAACTTTGTGTAATAATAAAACTTTTCATGAGTTTTTATTCGCCAAACATTTTATTGAGCTTTATTCATGATAAGATTTTACTTCTTAGAATATGCAAATTTGATACCTAATTTGAAATGTGTTCTTTGAATATTGCAAACAATTATTTTTTTTTTTATTTTTGCATGTATATAAATTTATTAAAATAAAATGGTTCATAGTTATTACTTAATGGATTTTAAAGTGCAGTTTCTTAAGGAGTATTGCTAAATTAATGTTAATGAATATACATTTTTATTTGTTCCTCAATAAGTATTAAAACAATATTTAGATTTCAGTAAGTTAATGCAATCAAAACTAATTCATTTTAATACATTTTTTAAGCTATATGTTTAATATACGGCAATGTGGTATAAATTATCAGTAAACCTATAATATTTTATGCAAATAACACTGTGACTTTATTTAAAATCTTTAACAATTTGTGAATTTTGAATATAAAATGAGAAAATAATTACTTATTAGAATAGCTTTACAATTTTATTAAATAAACTAGCAAATAAGATTCGACTTTCTTTAACCACACAAATAAAAATATATTCTACACATTATATAATTTCTTTAAAATAAAATGTATAGAAAAATAATATTATTGAAAAGCGATAAGTTAAATTCAAATGTTGAATTAATGAAAAAAATATCTTTAATAAAAATTATATGTCTTTAATAAAAATTAATTTTCTTTAAATAAATTATTTTAAATAAAATAAATGTTACATAAAAGTAAATCTAAATCGTGGTTCTATGATAAGAGGATAAGGTTCTGAATTTTTCCGGTGAGCCTCCGTTGCAGTCACTGCCTTTAAAATGATGAGACTCGATGGTGATTGTGAAAACACGAGAAAGTGAAACATCTCGCATCAATGGCATCACCCAGGATAGTTAGACTGCCTGATAAAAAATATTCACCATAGGATAAGGTTCGATTTTTCCGGTCAACCTCCGTTACAGTCACTGCCATTAGAAATGAGGCGACTCGATGACGAACGTGAAAACAAGTGTGAAGCACCTCACATCGATAAGTAATGATAGAGTTATCCGTGACTTGGTCTATATATCACGCAAATGGGGGCAAATACCCATATAAGGACAAACCACAAAAAAAATGAAGCATATATACTAAAATTAAATAAAAAATGATAAAAATAATTAAATTATCAAATTTAATCAAAATTTTTAAAAAATAGTTTCTAAAACGAATTGAATGACGTAACATTAAAAATCCATGTGACATGTTCATTCGTTGATTGGGCCCTTGTGTCTGATTAACATATGAAACATTTAAAATTAAAATGATCTACGATCACCAGAATATGTTTTTTTAGAAACGCAAAATTTTGTCTTAAAAATGGAATACGTATTTATTTTATAGTTGAAAAAAAATACGGAAATAAAATACATATGTGTTTTATTGTTGAAGAATATAGAAAAAAAGAATATATATGTATTTTATCGCAGAAATAATCCATGAATAGAAATATATACTTTATTGTTGAAAAAAGAATTGAATACATTATTTGTTTTATTGTTGAAAATACAAGAAATAGAATACATATGTATTTTATTGTTCAGTAAATACAGAAATATTACATATGTATTTTATTGTTGAAGAATACAGAAAAAGGATACAGAATAAATATAAGAAAATATTTTTTCCAAATAAAAAGTCTAACGACATGAACAAACCGAATGAACAAGAATAAAGAGCCCAATTAACCTTTAGCATTCACCATTACGGAGGAGAAATGTCGTTAGATTCAGAATAGTTTCACCGGCAATTGATATCAGAATCCGGATGTAATAATGATGGGAAATTTCCTTCCAAACAGCAAATATTTGAGAAGGGGGGCTATATTCTGCGGCGGATGTCTACAGATGTTTATTGACTCCAGATATTCAGAAGAGGTATTTATAGGAGAATGTAATACCGCGATGCTATTTGCAGACCAAAACATTCTTAGTAGCGGACTTATTGTTTCAGCCCAAGTTATTATTACTAGAGAGGATTATTACAATCTCTTATGGGACATTAGATTTCTGGATTTGAAATGCTTTGATCGCCTGTTTAATTCATGTTCTGAGAATATTCAATGCATGATAAACTGTATTCTGAGGGCTGTTGTTTAGGAATTCCGGCATTTAAATAATTTATTTATAATTAGAATAGAAGATAAGTTGCAGATTCAATGTTACCCAGGGTGTACCAAGATGGAACTGCAACTTTTTACTCACGTTGTTTCACTCTTTTCGTGACGAATGTTCTTACGGGGAGGTATGGGAATTTCTCCCTATTCTTCGAGCATATTTTTAGATTTTTTTCTTACATAAATCTAGTCCCTACAGAAATAAAATGCATTCATTATTAAAGTTATTCATTATTAGAACGACACAAATGCAGTTAATTCAACGTTACCAAGGGTGCATAAACGAGTGCATGTTACACTGCATTCAAAGTTGCTGCAGCTAATTAAAACAAATGGTATGATTTTCCCATCCTTAAGTGTGGAATCTGGAGGATCCGCACGCCCTGTCCTACATTTTCTCTCACACCGAATTGAAAAGCTTACAGGCTTGCGGATTTAGAACGTTCTATCCAGCAGTAACCAAAGTACTATCCAGCAGGCCACTCGATATTTCACTGTTTACAATTCCCGATTGATCATATCGTTTGAGATAAATTATTATATATTTATAATGCCCAATTTTTTGTTTAATTTGACTTTGTTATCTAAAAAGTTACTAACATTTTCTACATTATATTTCACTTCTATTTTTTAAAAATATGAAATATATATTTTGAAACATAATATTATTGTTTTGAATAGGACTTCTCGATTTAGGGTCAGGCGGGCAATTGTAATCAAGCACCAACTATAGTTTAACTTAATCACTCAATCCAACTCAATCACGTAGAATTTAGACGAAACGTTTAGACCATCATTTAGTACTTGAAGACTTAAAGTACTAAATGAGGGTTCACTGTTGATAATATCGTGTTTTTTAATGCAACTGTTAGTAACGATCTCATCACTTGAAAAACGAATTTGTAAACTTGGTGTTTTAAAATTTTGTCACACATTTATTTCTATAATTTCTGAACGCAAGGAAGGTATAAATTGTTTCTATTATTCGTAATTGTTATTAAGTGATTTATTTAACAGAATATTATTGAATTTTGCTTATAGCAGTTTTTTGCTGATGTTTACAATTCTTTCTAATATTAGTATGAGTGGTATAATTGTTAACATAATTTTTCTAATTTTTTTATGCTGTTCTGGTTTAAGCAGGCTTGCAAAATGCCATCTACCTAAACCTTCACACATTCTGAATGACTTGAAGCAGCCCTCATGGATGTTGTAAATAGGTATAAAAACATATGGAGAAGCCGAAGAGGCTTATGCTGTACCAGTATCGGTAATACATTACATATTACTTTACAGCATAGGTAAAGCATACATAATACATTAATTATAACGAGAGTGCAGTATAAATAGAAGGGGGTTTTCTGGCCTATTGAATTGCCTAAGTAGGTAGAGGATGTCTATGTGCCTTATTGCAAAAATCCCAAATGGCAATTCCCCTGTGATAAGCAAAAATTAAAAAGTAAATGTTCAAGAATTCATTGATACAAATGGATTTAGACCTGATTTCAAAATGGCTTGCCAGTGGATGACTGGTACCCAGAGTATATGAAATGACATCAATCTATTTCTATAAAAATCCAAAGAATTCGCAGAAATCACGAAAATGTGGCAAGGACCTATTTGCCATTTATAGGGGATTTTGGCATAGTGAAAACGCTTTACTCGGAACCTTCGTTGGTAAAAGTGTGCTCTACGCAGACGAAACTGTCTTTTGAGAATGCTCCATTTCTGTTGAGAGACAAAAACGAGACACTATTCACAATTTCCTCTTCAACACATAGTAAAATCGTGGGCTATTGTTAACAGACAATTGATAATGAAATAACGAATGTAGGAAAGCAAACAAACAATTCAGTGAAGACTTTTTGTTTTGGTTTTGCACCTATTACTTGCTTAAACTGGGGCCTGATGGTCGAATAACTAGTGCTCTAGCACTCGGTGCCACAGCATTCCGGTCGAGTCAAGGCGGTGTCATGGATATTTGCAGTGGTTCGAAATCTACTTTAAGCCGCATATTTTGCTCTAATACAATTTTAGAGCGTTGGTCGTATGTCTGATAATCTTACCACGTAAAAGAAAACTTCTCCTGTCTCGGAATATGCCAGTTGGCAAATGACCATAGTCCAGAATGGACTGCATTGCGAAGGGTTAGTTACTTATTTAAATGAAACTTGTAAATCACATTTAAATTTTTCTCGCCTAAAACTATGTGTTTTCCTCCATCATTAAATGTCAAATATCCTAATTACATTAACTTTATTAAAAATGTTTTTTTTTTTACTTTATTAAAATACTATTTTATATTTTTCTTTTCTAAAATATATTTTATTTCATTATTAAAACATCTTGGCTTCGTCAACTATTTAAATAAATTCTGTGCGAAAAACAATTAAATATTACAATACTGCGAACAATTTGTTCAAAGTTCCTATATAACTGAACAATAAAAGGAGCATCTTGGGGCGATATACAGATAATCGCAGTATATAAAAATATACTGTGTACACACATACACATGTCTCTTTCAGGGATAAAACTCATTTCCCGCCAGACCAATCATTTTCTTCAGCCACTTCGCAAATAAAAATCTAAAGAAATACTTTAACTTACGCATACGCTTGGACCTATCAAATCTATCTTTTTCATCGATAAAACTGAGGTAATAGTGAAGTTCCTTCTCCCTCAAGACCAATAAATTTCTTCTGACAAATTGCAACAAAATCCAAAGGGATATTTGCACACATCCATGCACTGGATCCACAAATTTGCTCTTTCATGGATAAAACTCAGATAATAGAGAGGTTCCATTTCTAGCCAGACAAACAATCTTCTTGATTCTCTTTGCAAAGAAACCCAGTAACAAAATATTGACTCATCAATAAAGAGTACAGGCAATCATTGACTTATATAAAAATTGACATGTGTGCATTCCCAATTAAATCGTTCACTTCAGTGGTTGGTAATGGTGGACGTTTTGAATACAACCCCCTTTCGCGAGGCCTTCTACGCTCGAATCTGGATACCTGCTCTCAAATAGCTGGTGCAAGAGAAGATCTGAAGTAAGTTTGTGCAGCGGTTCTGTGGCACATTTAGTTATTTAAAAATAGCTATCACTTGCAGCACTTTGAACTATATGTTGTATCTTGCCTACATATTCTAGAACCTAATTATGTTCTTAAAAATGCGTTACACAATCTATGAATTAATGGGAAGCTCGTATTTAACCATCCTGTTACATAGGATTGATTCGTTCTCGTTTCTATTTGACCTTCGGCTCGCCATCGAAATTTTTCAGATAAATGACGTCGAGTGTTTATATCTAAAACATGGCTATCTTCGAAATTTTACTACACACTCGCAAAAACTGCAGACATTTTGAAAATCTATTTTTGGCTAAATACTCAATGGTTATTAAATAACAGCATCTTCACTGATCACAATCGGATGTAGCATCATCTTTAACGTATATTGCATAATTCGTATAACAATTTATTTATTGCAAATTTTCAGATTTCTCTTTAATTTTTGAAACCAATGTATTTTTAAAATGAATGGCAGGGAAGGAAAAATAGATTTATATCCTCCTTTTCTAGAGAACATTATCCAAAGAAGCATGATGTAAATGGAAACAAGTTACCATACTCCACTCCTCGCGCATTGAGCATGAGTTTATTTCAATATTATGGGACTATGGCTCCGTAATCACATAGACAATGGTATACGATGGGTAATTTATATGTTACTGAATATTAATTTCATTACGACTATTAAATTTACTGGTAATGGCTGTCACCTTACGTACCTGTCAGTACGAATAAGTGAACTTTAGATTTTCTTTGCAGACAAATTCATTTGCATAATACATAGGTAGTTTTAATACTTTGCCTGATTGATGTTTTTAATTATTTAAAATGCCTTTTGATTAGTGGAATTTTAAAAGCATTCGTTGAACTTTGCTTGCGACATACTGAAATATTTCCAGTTTTGGAAGATTAATCTTTGAAATACTAATGACCTCGAATGAAGAAGCCAGCGACTTAAGAAGCATCCGTTAATTTCGAAATCGATGACAATTAAAAAGTTTTGAAATTTTGCCTCTTGATTCAGTTTTTTTTTTCCAATCAGTACAATTCCCCATAATTAGAAAAACTGAGGAAACACGAATTTAAAGAATGGATTTGCGAATAGTTTGAAAGGATAAAATTTCAACAGCTTCATGGCAAAGAGAGTTCATTTCATTCAACAAATAAATGAATCGATAATGTTTTGTAATATTCCTTAATGAAGCTCCTTTTTTTTTATGATTTCAGATTCCAACTAATCCCAGCTTAATAACGAATGTTTTTATTTTAAAAAACAGCAGTGTTGATATTTAAACGAATCTTAAACATTTCACCGCAAAGAAAAACAATGCACCAAAACAACTAAAAATAATAAATATCGGCAAATAAACCATAAAACTACCATAATAATTCTAAGAAATTTTTAATACGTCTTAATCCATAAATTAATCTTTGCTAACGCTATTTTTTTAAAAAAATCTAAGTAAGTTCAAAAGCATTCAGAGCTTACACTTGTGGAGAAAGACATAGATTCGCTTGAAATAAATATACAAAACACTTATATAAAATATAAAATTGATTTACTTATTAATACGTAAAGGGCAATTACAGTTAATCTGGAAATAAAAACAACATTTATTTGTCCCTAAATTTGTTATGCATGTCATTACATTTTGAAATATATATATATATTTCTTCATTATCTTATTATAGTTACTATATATGTCTAACTATATATAAGGTTATTATATATTGGCCTCAATCGACAATAAAGATAAATATATTATATAAAATTATTCATTGTAGAAAATGGCACACAGATAGTAAAAAACATTTGCCAAACTTTATCTACAATGACATGACTATTCCATGGTGGGCTAAGGTCTTCTGACTACCAGTATATATTCGAAACATGTTTGTTTGTCCGTAACATGTCCGTAACATGTCGAACAGGGTTGTTTTATTTTTACTGGGCAGGGTTGTTAGTCAATGCTCTACAATCTTATTAGGAGGGGACCTACGGTTTAAAATGGATTCGAGCTGCTACAAACATCGATGGCACCGCCGAGACACGAGCACGAAACCTGTGGTAGCGAGCGCTAGTCACTCTGCCATCAGGCTCTACTATCAAGCTACTAATATAAATTATACAACAAAAGATGTCCATATGCATTTAAAGGATTCATTTTAAGAGATTGCAGGCTAAATAAAAATGCATTTATTACCTAAACTCTATGCCTACAAAACCATATATCTTTGAACGAACCCATTAGATTTTAGGTTTGTTTTTCAATTCCTTCTATTAGGTCACATTCTCCCTATATATATCTTGTTCAAATTTTCAATCGTTCATAAAATACTTTTTATTCATCCACTCAAGTTCAAATATATTTTTTGAACTTGTAGTGGATGACACTTGATGTTAATGCAGTTTTTTCAAATATTAATTCATTATTTAAATTTAATTAATTAATTTTAGTTTTTCAGATTTAAGTTGCATATATCTACCAGTAGATGGCTCCAGATAAACTTCAAAAAATGAATGAAAATTATTTATAAGCGACTTTCTGCAATATAGTGGGAAAAAAAAGTAGAATTGACTTAATTTTTTTTTTTTTTTTTGCTTGTTTTATTTGCGCAGCAAGCACTGAGAGTCCGCAAATAAAAGTAATTGTAATATTAATTATTCACATTTAGGGAATTTTGTCAAAGATCATCGCTATTGGATTGGTATGCTGGCTTTTAATGCTGGCGATTGCTGCCACATACATCATCCTATTTTAGCCTTAACTGTTTCGGAAGTCGTCCAGGGCAGGGATCTCTTCTCAACACATTCTTAACCGCGACCGCTGCATTCACCCTGAAATATATAACATTTATTGAAATGCTCGCTCCTATATTACGACTCTTTCTGCTACCACTTTGGTATTCCAAGAATATTTCACTTCATCTTCTGCCTAACGATCTGAGAAGAACATTTTAACCTTTGTTCTTCCCTTTTAAACCATCATTGTCTCAATGTGATTGGTAAGCACTGTCATCTACAGGCAGCCCTCGTTGGTTTGGTGGGAGAGACCAGTTCTTCCGAACCACCGGACTGATCCAATGGAGCTCATCAGTCTTTTGTCTTCCCTATTTCACCGAACAAGTTCCATGATGCGGATCGATGGTAAACTTCCCACTCTCAATGACTCACCCGGTCGTTTTTTCCGCATCATATAAATATCTGTAAAATCCACCTTAATTGGACAGTTTAATAAGGTATAAAGCCCTTAAAGAAAAAAACTTCCTTAAAAAACTTCACTTAAAAGTTCTTTCCCGTTATTGTGGAAAACGCAATAGCTTAGACGTAACTCTATTTTTGTATGGGTGTACCAATCCATTAAAAAAATTTTGACCATGAACAGTGAAAGGCAGTGAAACAGCCCCAAATCGGACGTTAATTAAGTCTTTATTTTCAAGAAAAATCCGATCACCCTTCTTTTCGGCAAAAAAATAAGCTCTAATCAGAGGTTCAGCACCGGATGCCATTATTTCTAAATTTATAGCTTCTGCCACTTTTACCAGGGAGAGAGAAGAAAGTTTAACAATAATTAACTAGAAACTAAGTTTTTGAACGCTTACATACATGAAAAAAAAAACTTTGTGAGCCTAAAAAAATATGAAAGATTACTTTCATATTAAATATAAAAAAAATTTATATCAAGTGAACACGACAGGCAAAAAAAAAAAGCTAATATTTTTTTAAAGACTTTTAAAGACTTAAGATATTTTTAACTAATATATTTTTCAGAGCTTACCGTTTCAGAAACGAGGTGAGTATGTCGATTTAAATAGTGTGTATAACCATCTCGTAATGGGAGACAAGCTACTTGTCTTTTTTATTGGATTTTTGATTTTTTTATGTTTTTTATTCCTTAAAAATATAACTTATTTTAAAATTGACGGTGTGTTCCATCTGGGACGAATGATCCTATTTTGGAGCTGGAAATTGATCCACCATTCATACCATAAACCAAATTACAGTTTGAGAACTATTTGATCCAATAATAATGATCCGTGTTATATAAGTCAATCATCATAGGTTATATAAGTCCACAGTGAAGTGAAGAAATTGATGAATCGTATTTATGAAGTTCATTTCCTAAACATATTAGAAATTTTTATCAAAAATTTGTAGTTTTCACCATTTAAGTCTTCTAGAAGAATGATTTGAAAGGTAATTTGCTTTCTAACATATTGCACAAAAAAAATTGTTATAGGTAACTCTGAAATGCTTTCTAAAGAAAAAAAAAAAAAAATTTTAGTTCGAAAATATTCAACTATAATCAAACCATCATTTCATTTTTTATAACATGAAATAAAAAAAAATTTCATTATTAGTACGAATTACGTGATAGATCGATCAAAATTCATATTTCCTATTACAAACCTATAACTATAAAATATTCATGAATGTCAAAAAATTTAAACATAAACTATAAAGTATTCATGAAACATATTCTTACTTTATATTTATTTATGAATACTTTACAGTATTCAAAGTTATAAACTATAAAGTATTCATGATTGTCAATAAATTGATGGTGAAAGAAAAGGAATAAAAAACTCATGCCAATCACTATTTCTTTCCTCTTCAATTCAAAACTGGAAACTCAGTAAAATTACTCCAACTGTCCTTCTATGAGCAAGATGACATATGTATGAGTGCACATTGCTGAATCAATATATATCGCTCATTAAAAGGCAATCGATGGATGCTCTTTGCGAGCTTCGCAGTTAAGCATTGCTCTGGAGCGGTTAGGAATTGGGAGTTGACAACCTGGGAATCCCTGGTGACGGTCCTATTAATTTGGTGACTCGACTTCACCAAGCTGTTCTAACAGTATTATGGCTGATGTAAAACCATATGAGTCAGAAAACCAATAAAATGTCAGAAGTCACATTTATTTTTCAAGTAGTAACTTAAATTTTATTTTTTTTTAAATGTCAGTCATATTTATTCAATGCAAACATTGGTTTGTATACATATATATGTGTGTGTGTCCAAGAAGTAAGACCGATTATTTTCTTTTCAAAAACTCTTTATTTATTCTTCCAAATTAATTTCATCGCCTTCAAAGTAATCCTCTCAGCACACAAAGCACTTGTGCCAACGTTTTTTCCAATCCTCAATGCATACTAAAAGTCATCGACAGGGATGGCCTTCAAAGCACGCGGCGATTCACGTTGAATCTCTTCAATCGACTCAAAACGATGTCTCCGGAGTAGTCTTTTGAGTTTAGGGAATAGCCAGAAGTCGCACGGTGGGAATACGGTGGTTGTGGAACGATATGGGTTTCACTTTTGGCGAAAATGACGAATCAATATAGTGTGAGCTGACGCTTTCAGTGTTTTCGGTACCAAACGAAATTTGAAGCGTTTGAGGTCCAAAATGGAATTGACCGATCCTTTTGAAATTCCAACATCGTCAAACAAAATCTCTAATTTTAAATCGACTGTTTGCAAACACCAAATCTTTAATTTTTGGACGTGAGCTTCGTCGGTTGAGGTGGAGGGTCGACCCGAAGTCTCTTCGTCTTCAACGCGTTCTCTGCCTTCTTTGAACTGTATATACCACTTGTAAACATTTCTTTCCGATATATGAATGCTCACCGAATGCCTTCTGCAACATTTTATACGTTTCCACAAACAAAATTGAATGCAAATTCTTTGCTCAATGAATTCAGACATTTCAAAAATCGCCGGAATCAGTTTTAGCAAGTCCCACAAAGCCAAGCGTAACTCAAACACTAATGAATATTTTGACGTGAAATGTCACACAGATGTCAAGGACAATGCCAGCCGCCTAAAAAAAATTGAAATTCTATAATCCTCTGGAATTTTAAATTGAAAAATTGGTCTTAATTTTTGGACACAGTATATTGGATACAAGTTTACAAGTATTGGTTAATTGCTGTCTTACTACGGATAAAATATTTTTTTGTTCAGATTCTTTCAAATAGGTTTTATAATTAAGTAATGAAATTATTTGATAATTAGATTAGTTATACTAATTAATGGAACATTCTTATTTCAAAATAATGAATGCGCCATTAAATTCATCGACAGCGAAGAACAAAATAATAAGTGTTCTTATTTGGATATTCATAATTTAACATTATTATTAATTAATTAATGGAATTTAACAAAGTCAAATTCATCTTTCCTTTGAGTTCTATTTTAAACAATTTCTAAATTAAAAAAATCAATCAAATAGAAAATATTTAAATAATCGTAGTTGCAACATCTAAACCTAAAATACTACAAAAATTATTTTCAAACCGTATTAATTTTTGTATAATCTATAGATTAAATATTTATATTATCACCATATACTATTCTTAAAAAACTCTATTACTTTTTGAGTAAATATAGCAATATATTTTTATCATTATACACATATATCCTTTCTCTCCAATTAAAATTTTGACTTCGAATTCTTAGGATGTTTATAAAAAAAAATCATTCCAGATTTATATATATATCCTATATACATATATATAAGCATATATATATATATATATATATATATATATATATCATTTTATGAAAGGTTTGAAAAATATGTTATAATCACAAAAACACAAGCTTTTTTTTTTTTTTTGCAACATTAATTGCAATCTTTTTTAAAAAATTTCGTTACTGAAAATAGAAGTTTTATTCATGAAATTTAAAAAATATTAATCCTATATTTTTTACCATGTTTCTTTGTAACGTAAGAATACACTTTACTCAAAAACTTTAATAGTTCTACTATATTTTTCGCCATATTTCTTTTGAATGGAAGAATATACTTTTCCTTAATTCTTTAACAATGTAATATTTATTTTCACTCATGATCTGATCCCCACTTTTCCGGGGAAAAAAATTAATAGCTTTTATAAAAAGTAGGTCAGCGGACAATTTCCTTCTTTTTTTTTTTATTTCTCTACTATACCAGACGAAGCGTCCTATTAACTCACAGTTTTAGTAGATCAAATATCTCCAGCTTCCCAGTTAAAAAAGAGTTAACGTGGGCAGTTAAAATCTTATTAAGTTATAAGTATATATATATATTATTTTGTTATATAAAAAATGCTTTCTTTGATGAGTTTGGAATTTCTGAAGTCGAAAATTTAAATTGCATAACTATTTTTTTTTTCAATGATAAACAAATACCGGCTGCTCAAAACTGTGGGTATTTCATATACAGCTTTTAGAGGCATATTTTAACAAGAGGATGAGTATTCACAAATTGCTAGGAATATACTTAGGATATTAAAAAAAGGTTTTGGCCATATAATTTCATAACATTTAAATAAAAAAAACCTTCGGAATAAATATTTTACTATAAAAAGGCGAACGCCTTTTAATGTTCCCTTTAGTGGTAATGTGCAGGAGGGCTTAGTTTCAAAT
Organism: Caerostris extrusa; assembly: GCA_021605095.1. Taxonomy (NCBI): domain Eukaryota; kingdom Metazoa; phylum Arthropoda; class Arachnida; order Araneae; family Araneidae; genus Caerostris; species Caerostris extrusa. Next base: position 19,617 of record BPLR01019214.1, on the reverse strand, counting down.
CGGCTGGTGACGTCCGTTGCAGTCACTGCCTTCATAAGGGATGGCGATAGTGACAATGCGTGTAAAAGTCTAAATAACATCGATCATCATATTTCCTGGTGGGGAGTTTTCAGGGTTTTCTTCTGCACATCACAGACGTGTGGGAAAATTATCATAAAAATGCTCATGTGAGACCACAAGTTTCCTTCATCACGCGTTCAATTGTATATACAAGCGGAACACAAGCACCCCCTCCTAATAATTATTAAGCATTTTAATTTGAAATAATTATAGCTATTTCAAATAATTATTTGATATAATTATAGTTATTTGAAGTAATTATTAGTCATTTGAAATAATTATTAGTCATTTGAAATAATTATTAGTCATTTGAAATAATTATTAGTCATTAATAATAATAGGCATTTTGAAAAGTCTGATAATTAATAATTGTGTTCAGTAAACTGTTCTCATCATTATTTTCTGTTAATTGACGATAATTCTTGTTACTGACTATTCACTTATTATATTTTGTTAATCTTTTAACTGTAACTGCAGGATGCACATCGTACGTAACCCCCTTCCATCCACCAGCATTTCATCTCATTTGCTGCTGCTTGAAGGTCACGCCCCATACTTTGAAAATCATTGTTCTAAGAAATATGAATAAAACCTGAAGCCAGCCAAGTCGAAGGTGTTCTTTGTAGTAAAACTATTGGCTCGCTGCTTGTTGCCATTGATTACGCCGAGAATAAAACGGGAAAACAAATTCCGAGAAAGTTAATCCATTAACTCCAACTAACTCCCACGCATAAGACCCCAGTCCTCGCCATTCAACCGCTTCCTGTCCATTGTGTTGCCGCCAAAGGAGGTGTGGGCGACAGAAATTTGGCGACAGGAAACGCATATGTGTTGTTTTCGTAAACAAGGAGATGAATCTAATTGATTCAGAGCATCATTAAGGACAATCGTTTTTCTGCCACTTTTCTCCAAAAGGAGAACCTTTTGTTGACGTTAAAATGAAGAGCTTTGTTTATCTTTACTGTAGCATGGGCTGGCAGCCTCACGTATTTCTAATGTTATTAAGACAATTCTTTATTTATTTATTTTTTTTTTTGGAGGGGGACAGAGATTTAAAAATTTACCTTTTTCAATCTTTTGTTTTGCAATAGTAATGATATTCCCATATAAACAGATAATTCACAAAATGTAAAGTCTAATTAAATCACCGCATCTTTGAACTGTTTCGTAAACATTTCTTTCCGATATAGGGACGCTCACCGAATGCCTTCTGCAACATTCTATACGTTTCCGCAAACAGAATTGAATGCAAGTTCTTTGCTCAATGAATTCAGACATTTCAAAAATCGTCAGAATCAGTTTTAGCGTCTCACAAAGCCAAGCGTAACTCAAGCACTAATGAATATTTTGACGTCAAATTTCACACAGATGTCGAATACAGTGGCAGCAATAAAAAAAAAAAAAGAAGAAAAAATTTAAATTCCATAAGCCCCTTTAATTTTAAATTGAAAATTGGTCTTACTTTTTGGACACAGTAGTATAGCTCGGGTTGACAACGTCACGTATTTCTAATGTTATTAAGACAATTCTTTGTTGTTGTTTTTTTTGGGGGAGGGGGACAAAGATTTAAAAATTTGAAGACCTTTTTCAATCTTTCGTTTCATTAGTAATAATATTTCCATAGAAACACACTCTTCACAAAATTTAACGTCTAATTAAATTATATGTTCTCAAATGGATCGATATTGCTTCTTAGGAGGTGTAAGGTGAGAGGATGGTAGGTATAGTAGACTCAGATATATTTGGGAGTGTTTAATAAAAACTAAGTAGGCAGTGGAGAATAAAAAAAAAAAAGAAGAAAAAAACTATATAGATTTTAGAAAACTATTCGTACATTTTTAGCTGTTGCATAAAAACTGTAAAAATAGACATGTACAGTTTATTTTAGATCATGAGCTATAATACTGAAAATTTAACTGCATGTCCTTCATTATAACGTGGGTTGATTGCGGTTACAAGTTGCTAAAAATAAACGGAAACTGACAGCAAATAACGAATCATGGTAATTTAATACTACTGATAAAATTAGAGCTCTCGAGTAATTCATGGATATCAGCGCCAGGCTTAACCTTCTCATTGGGATTATTTTTAATGTTAACCGCAATTTATATTGTCGTGTTATCTTCTTTTTCATATTATGTTTCATAGTATTCTTTTCATACTGTCCTTCGTTATCTTCTTTTAATATTATGCTTTTATCATGTTATCATATTATCAATCGTTAGGTTCTTTTCATTTTACTCTCCGTTATATTCTTTTTATAATATACTTCGTTTCCTAATGCCAATGTCTTTATGGTTGATTTTAATAGATTATTTTATAATTTCAAGTTTCAAGGTTTTTGTATTTGTTATATTCTAAGACGTAGGTAGATACATATTGATAAATAACAGAAAAGGTTTTACTACATCTTTTGTTTGGGTGAGCAGTAGATTAGTGTAGATGGGGAGATAATAATTTTTCTCTAAAAGAGGGATCGGTAAGACAAATAAACATGAGAATCACTGGTGTTATTAAATAGACAACTGTATGCCTATTTTTTTAAAGATATTGTAAAGAAATATGTCTTGTATGGAGACAACAGATGAGAGAATCTTTTGAATAGTAAGGTTATTTTATTTACTTTCATTTTTCTTCCTACTGTTTGATTTCGTTCCAATGCCGACCAGTTGACTTGCATTCACTATATCTATAACATGTTTATAGTGGATTCAATATTACTCGGAGTGCATCACTAGAGAAGGTGGGAAATCGTTGCACTGAACCAGTGATTCTTATTTTTTTGTTTCATGTATACCTTTGTATATATATGAGTTTATTTATTTATATTTTAATTAATTAGTGTTATTCTGAATTAAATACAATTATAATAAATTTATATATGCAGTTGTTTTATTTATAATCAATCCACAACAAAATAAGCAAATTACTTCAAGAGTAAAAATTGCAGCATATAGCATTCAAAATAGCAAAAGCAGATTAACTAACAAGCAACCAAAAATAATTTCTAAAAGAAGATGTCCGATTTGGATTCAGTAGATTAATTATAAGAAATAATAGCATATACAATAACATTAAACAAAGATACTCTTTTTTGTACCACATTTTTGTGCGAAGCCATACAATTTTTGCTTTAATTTTTAACGATGCGACACAAAGCTTTAAGAGTTCACCAAATAGATTGATGAAAATTAATCCCTAAATTAAACAGTATAACAATCTCGGTGGGCAGGGCAGATTTAAATGAGCACCACCAGTTATGTCGATCTCGAGGTATTTTCCGTCACCGAAAACTGGGCAGCAGGGCGATAAATCTTCCGAGCCAATATAAAGCGTCTTGTAGGCTGAGGAGAAATCAATCAACTCTAGAGGGAACTTTGCATTCAATCTCTTTGCCCCTTTTTCTGTTCCTTTCTCATCATTAGATTTTGGTTTGGGTCACACGGAGTTAATTCAGGGAACATCTTTGCTCTTTCAGTCAACACTTCTTCTCCGAGAAGGCCATCATATATTTTCTTTTTTGCATCCCTTTCCATTTAGCATAGTTCGCTTCATCTTCTCTATCGATTTTCAATCCTTCGCCCGACTTTTATTTCTCCATTTTAAATCATCGTTGACTCTGAGTGACTTGTCAATACTTTCATCCAGAGACTGCTCTTGTACCCCTCATTGGTTTAGGGAGTGTGTGTGATCTGTTTTGGGGACAAAACTGTCGTTTTACAAGTTGTAAAATCTTTCAAAACACGAAGAAAGATTGGTATTGTTGGTAGACGGCCAAGAAAGACAATAGTGACAGAGACCCAGTGAATGACTGATATATCGCTTTGAGGATAAGAAGGTATATATACCAGACAGCGGGCATCATTACTCAGTAGCCACTTACAGTAACGTGTCGATAAGTGTTGTAGCTTAATGTCAAACGCTTTCATAAATTTTGGTACACCATCATCACCTCGTACATCATAATACCTGCTCAGAAGAGCACGGCAGGTCCACTTAAACGATTTTCAACACCAGTTTACATGAAGAGACGTAGGCACACGGTTTTCTTTGATTAAAATTGATTTTAAAACCAGTTTAGAGACGTAGGACATGGTTTTCATGTCCGTCTAGTACATCGCTTTGTTTCCCTCAGAACGTGTGTGGAATGCTTTGGGAGACGCCGTTCAGTACCAAACTGAAACGGGGAATGTCAATGGACAATATATCGTTTTGAGGGTAAGAAGGTATAAATACTTTCATACCAGATAGAGGGCATCATTGCTCAGTAGCCACTTTCAGTAACGCATCGACAAGTGCCGCACATTAATGTCGTCAATTGCCTTCGAAAAGTTGGTTATTAAAGTTAATATTCTGGAATAAAATGATTGTTCAAAAACACATGCCCCCAAATATAATTTAAATGACTAACAAAGGCAACGTGTTTATAAATTAGTTCGGGGTGGCCATATTTTCAGGCCAGTTTTCGTTCTCTGCCTGGGGCGAAATCTGCATTGCTGCGTTTCTTTGATATTGATCCTGCTTTGAATAATCCTATAAAATCTGCTATCGTTTCTTAAAATAAGCATTAGTTAGTGACAAGATGATTTTTTTGGTAGGAACTTGTTGCTTTTTCGCTCATTTACCTAATTAAATATATTTTTTTTTAATTTTTTACTGTGCCACTTGTAAAAACTAGACTGTGATGGGAGCTAAATGCTATTCTTGTTTTAAATTATTTGATTTCTTGAAATAAGCGCTGAAACTCAATTTTTTATGTTGTATTATCAAAACCCTAAGTAAACTATCATTTCCTTTTTCGAATAGAGTTCTCTTGATTTCAAAATCTAGTGCACTTTCCACTAAGATACTCGGTCCTTTTTATAAAAATTATCTTCTTTATGGCGCAACAGCCCATGGTGGGCCAAGGCCGTCTCCCTACTGGCGGATTCCGAAATATGACATGTTTTCATTTTATGGGACAGGATTGTCAGGCGTAAGCCCAATGCTCTAGTCATGGTGATCTAAGGATTGAAAGTAAATTCCTGAACCACTGCAGACATCCATGGCACCTCTGGGGTCTGAACCTAAAAAGCTTCTGGCACAGAGTGCCAGACAGCTAGTCACTCGGCCATCAAGCTCCCATCAAAAGTTATGCCTTATTAAAATTTTTAGGTGCGTTTAAGTATCTAAATACCTTCTTTTTTAATAAATTAATAATATTCGACGAAAATGTTTTAAATAAGACTATATATATATATATACATATAATTCACATTATTTTGAGAATTTCACAACATTATTCTGACCTTATAGCCTTAATAAAAATACATGATTTTCTTTTCAATTTTGTTTCTAAAATATATTTATTAATTTAAGTATTTTATACATTAAAAATATATAACACTGGAATTATTTCTTTTCTAAGAAAAATATATTTTTAACATATCCTGTATATAATCCATAAAAATAAAATTGCTCTTTAAAACTTTATGGTATATCAGTCAAAACAGCATTTGAAAAATTCGTCGAATATATTTTTTAAAATTCTTTTTCAAAACATTTTTGTTATCTATATATAAAAAAAAATGTAATGGGAATAATTCGAAAAAAACCACTCGACTCCCACAAACTTAATAAACAACTATTCTTTGTTTAACCATATTTTTTTTCATTTCTCTCTTTTTTTTGGAATTCCAGACGAGAATTTTTTAATTCGAGAGATATTTCTCGAAAACATGTTTTCTTTTGCGACCCACTATGCCATAACGATATGTTTACGATAACTTTTCCTAAATTGCAAACAAACAACTTCAGAATAATCAATCTTTCATTTCGCAGAGTGGGTTGCCATATTTTCCCCCTTTTTTATTCTTCCATTTCCTTCTATAAAATTATTGCGCTACAACAGGAACTCGCAGGGTTCGAGGCTATCAGCGGCGGCGGTGGCAGCAGCGCATTGTTATGTAGATTTATTTGTTTATGCAGACTGCAATAAAACTATATTATTCCTGCCGCTTTAAAATTTTTGGTATTCAAATATGGGTTTTTTTTTTCTAACAATGGGAATGAATATTCTGCAGGAATTAATGGGAGAGAATAAAAATATTAAATGCGAATAAAAGAATAAAGTTCTGAGAAAAGTTTTCCATTTGCTGCGTTGTTGACGAGTTTTCGAAAGGTCTCATTGCGAATGAATTAACTCAAGCAGTGTTGTCTTCTATTCAGATCAGTTTTTTATGCACATTTGTCTATTTCAGGGACCATCCAATGCCGATTTTACTTTAAAAAGTTTTTTAAGCTTTTTGTTTTATTTTTACAGATATTCTGATATTGATGACATAAAAAATAAATATTCCAGTAATAAAAACATAATTTAATCGATATATTATAATTTATTGAAGCTAAGATATTAAAACTTTTCAATTGCCCACTAACCTGGAATCCAGTTCTAAAACTGAATTAGTACCCATAAAATATATCAGCGATATTCTGGGCCCCTTTTTAATTATTTTAAATTTCTTTCACGAGCTTTTTTTTTACACAAAAGTTTTTTTTTTAATTCTTTCATGAGCTAATAATGATTTTTTTTCTGTTTCTTTTTGCAGTAATTATTAAATAATTTTATGTGTAACCTGTATATCAGCCAAGTTGATTATAAATGTTTATTTTTTATTTTGTTCTTGCTCTAACACAAGAGTTTCAATTCTATTGGTTATCAAGACTCAAGCCTTTGTTCGAATATTTGCTTTAAAAATCTTTAGTTTACGGTATTATAAAAAACATGCTCTAATTTTTGTTGTTATGTATGACTTTAATAGAATTCAATCCATACAAATTTAGCTATTTACCGTAGAAACAAAAGAACATATAAATAAATCAAAATTACAAAGAGAAAAGATCACTACACACTCTTAATAAAAAAGTTCAAAAGGCCTCAAAAACAAGATAAATGTTTTATGGATAAAAATTTAAAAAGCTAGAAGCACCCTAATAAAAGTCTGTGCGATCAGAACATTTTTCTCTGGTTCTCCAGTAAAGAGTTCACAAACCATCATTCTGTTGTAAGTTTGAGTCAGTCCTGAGCAAACAAGTAGATGGGTCATATTTATTTTCTCTTTTACATAAAACACATGCATCAGAGTTCACAATCCCTATTTTCGTCAGATGTTCGGCCAGGCACCCTTATCCAGTTCTTAATCTAAAATTGGCAGCACCCTCTTTACAAGTTTTTTAACTCAATTTTTGCAATCATCTCCGATTGTCTTCGAGACATTTCCTTTGATGTTAGATAATAATTCACTAATATATGTAAGGTTTAATTATTATTATAGCCGCGAGAGGTCGCGACTGTGACCAGTAACTGGGACCTTAACTGTGTGGTCCAGTGTGGGACGTAGATGCTGTTAGATTTTGGAGACCACGAGGAGAACGCTAGGAGCGTCCGAGCTAGAAATACGGTCAGGGACCGTATGTTATGTGTTTGCGGTTATTAGGTATAAGATTGTAGAAGAGGCACAAGGTGCAAAGTGTATCAAATTATTGTATGTGTAAAGTATTGTAAACAAACTAATATAAATCGAAAGAGAGATTGGTATTACATCCTGACACAACTAGTCTCTAGCATAATGACTTAATTTTGCCCCGTATAGTTCTCCTAAAAGAGTCCAAGAAAAAGAGAGAAAACTGTCCAGGAACGTCTTCTGTTCCTTTTTGTGCTAGAAGATCTGCCCTTTCGCTTCCATCCATTCCAACATGTGATGGAATTCACTGGAAAAAGATTCACCATTTTCATTAAGGGGCTTGATATCTTGTTTTATTATTTTTTTTTCTGTGATATTTTCCTCTAGGATTACCAGAACATCAACAACCCTCTCTACACGAATCTTTTTAATTTCTTGAAATTTGAGAGCCAGACAGGCCACCAGCATTACAGTACATTCAATTTAAAGTTCGGATGACACACGCTCATTTTTCCGGGACAAGCTTAGTTAGTCGTTACTCATTTAGCACCACCCAGGAGACAGGTGTGACTTAAGGTTGTCACGGACGCGAGAAACATTACCTCCCAAATTTAAAATATGTCAACAATGTAGCCGTGGTTATTTCTAGATAATGCTTAGAAATGTTTAAGCTGTTTTGGATCAATACATGTAAGCGAATACAAACATTTACAAACAGGAATATTAAAAAAATTCAATCAGTGGGAATCATTGCATTTTTTACTTGGCATTTTTACTGATTACTTTTGCACTTGGTTCTGTAAAAATTTAATCATGTACCATTTATTAAATCTCTTTCAGTATAACTCCTTAACTTAATATTCAGTATAACTTATAACTTAAGATTCAAGAAATAAAAACACAAAGCGGATGCAATAACTTTCCCGCAGGTTAAACTTATTCTTCTGTATATAGATTATGTTTCTATTAATGGAAATAATAATTTTTTTGGCATATATCCTTAAATGATTATGACATAATAAGTAGAACAAAGGTGAGCTTTTTGTGTTCCACTTTATTATGTTACAAATCATCTACGAAATAAAATGAAAATCTAATCTAATAAAAACGCATGTGTCCAAATAATATTTTTTCTGAAGATTGAAATAAAAATTGAAGAAAGTGACTGCAATGCTCGCCTCCAGTGGATTCCTATTTGGGCCATTCTAACTATTAGCTAAACATATGACTACTCTTTCAAAAGTCAGGAAATTTCTACATTTATAACAGAGAACACCATTGTTATTGTGACTCATTGTCAGTGTTCTGCAGTGGAGAGGCATCCCATGAATGGTCTACCATGGATGAAGGAAAAGGGGGAGCAGTTCCTATTGTGATGGAGCACCCGTTTGTAAAAAGTCTGACTTGGCCCCGAATCGCTGAAGAAAAGGGCACTGCCTTCCGGAAGGCCCTTTCTTAGGGAAAACTACCCCGAATTTGCGTATCGTATGGAAGAAAACACCGGTAAACTCTCCCGTCATGTAGTCTGACTCACGAGGCAAGATCCTGAACATCGCAAACACCATCGAGTCTCCTCGTCTTTTGAAACAGTGCCTATACAACGTAGCCGCCAGCGTATTGAACCTCAGCTCCAATGCTCACCAGCTGCACACGTTGCCACTGAGCCACGAGTCGGGAATAAACAGAATAAATCTGTTGACCATAATGTCTTTTCATTTTGTTCTAGTAGAAATGGGTGATATTCCTCCACCCAAATGCCATTGTTAGAGATGTTCATTCGAAATTATAGTGCAAAAGGCTAATTTAACGTAGCACTCCTCGTGTAATTAACTTTGAATAAAGCTGATTTTGTTATAATCTGAAAACTGACGCGGATCCACCAAGCACTTTATCTTGTTTATAAATATAAACAAGTAATATAAAAAAAAAATTTTAAGACAATTCCTACTTTTTTTCACTATATTGCAGAAAGTCCTTTATAAATAATTTTCATTCATTTTTTTTTTAAGTTTATCTGGCGCCATCTATTGGCAGATATTATCATGCAACTTAAATCTAAAAAAAAAACTAAAATTAATGAATTAAATTTATTTACTGAATTAATATTTGAAAAACTGTATTAACATCCAGTGTCTTCCCATAACAAGTTCAAAAATAATGTATTTGAACTTGAGTGGATGAATAAAAAGTATTTTATGAACGATTGAAAATTTGAACAAGATATATATAGGAGAGTGTGAGCTAATAGAAGGAATTGAAAAAAAAAAATATAAAAATAAAATACAAATTAACATTTTTTTTTTTTAGTTTCACGCTATTCTTGAAAGGACGCCTTTTTTTTCTTGCAACTCAAATCATAACATACATAACACATACATACATGTATATACACACATATTACATACAACATACACATTAATACGGTTAATGTAGTGTTAAACGACCACATTCTTCATCCACTTATTCAATTTTTTTGCGGTTTTAAAAGAATGCGGCGCCTTTTGAATTCCATCCGAAGGGTAATTTATTTTCATACGCCGATAGGATTTCATGATAAAGATGTCAAAAAGTGCTTCTTTAAAAGCCCAGAACAGGAAAAAGAGGCATTCGAAATTGAGTTTCGCTTGACATGATCTTAAAAACACCTTCAACGCGACGACAAGCCACTCAAATCACTCGCTATCTCCGACTTTCACTTCACATCATTAATGCTATCGAAGCATCATGTCGCAGGAAGCAGTAATTCGATAATTGGTGCAGATGATGATTGCTTATGCCAAAAGATAGGGTAATTAAAAACTAATGCCTAGTCATTTAGATTATTACGTAAGATATTGTTTTTTCTAATTAAAGTTTTCCTTAAATAATTATCATTATTTCTAATTTTCAAGAGGAAACACAATAACACTAATCATCCATGAAAAACCTTTTCCCATAATTTGTCAACAACTTATATATATATATATATATATATATATATTTACTTCCTTAAACTTAAAATAACAATTAAAGTCATCGAAGGATATTTCTCCCAAAAAGTATATATAACAGTTGGGCTGACATGTTCGTAGGCTGACACATAGATGGCGCTACTACTATTAAATCCATATGATTTTTAGTTAGCTCTAACCTTCAAAAGACACGTGTATAAATTTGACAGCTGTTGCACTATTAGTATGTGAGTTATAGCATTTTTAGTGAAGCGACTTTTGTTAGTTTGAAAAAATGGATGAAAAGGAATTTCGTGTGTTAATAAAGCATTGCTTTTTGGAGAAAAAAAGCTTCATAAACATTATTCGGACTTTAAACCAGGAAAATTAACCGTAGAGAAGTGGTTTGCTGAATTTAAACGAGGCGAAAATGAGCACCGAGGATGATGCACGCAGTGGACGCCCCAAAGAGGCTGTTACCGACGAAAACATCAAAAAAAGTTCACAAAATAATTTCTGATAACCTTAAAGTGAAGTTGATTGAGATAGTTGAGACTCTAAAGATATCAAAGGAGCGTGTTGAACATATCGTGAATGAACATTTGGATATGCGAAAGCTCTGTTCAAAGTGGGTGCCGCGCGAGCTCACAATCGACCCAAAACAACAACGAATGAATGATTCTAAGCAGTGTTTGGAACTGTTCAATCATAATAAACCCGAATTTTTGCATCGCTATGTGACAATGGATGAAACATGACTCCATCATTTCACACCGCAGTCCAATAGATAGTCAGCCTAGTGGACTGCATGTGATGAAAACTAAAAATATTATAACTTCATTAAAAATGCTATGACTCCCATACTAATAGTACAATAGCTGTCAAATTTATACACGTGTCTTTTGAAGGTTAGGGCTAACTAAAAATCATATGGATTTAATATTAGTAGCACTATCTATGCGTCTGCCTACGAACTTTTAGGACCACCTGTTATATAAGGACTTCCTCCTCCGCACTGCAAAAGCGCCCCATGCGGAGCCGTGGTGAAAAGTTCAGTTGACAATGAACCTCCCACCGAGAGAACCCAAGGCGCTACTGGTGCAAAAAATAACAATTTCTCATCCCGAGAGCATTTAGTGGAATCCTTCCAAGTAAATATATGTTTGTAAAAGTGTTGACATTGTGTATTAATCTTTGTAGTTTGTTGCCCTCGTCTTTGTGCTCTTGTAATTAAAGTGGTGGTTTTGTTAAATCAGTGTTCTTGTGACCTGACCACACCAGATCCAGCGCAAAGCCAACCAAACTACGACTGTTTCCCTCACTTCTCATTGGAGCAGACATTTCTCATCTCGCTGTCTATCACCCATTACGATTGAATATGGTAGTGCAATTGATTGCACGATTGAATATGGTAGTGATTGAACGGTGTAGCCCATATCCAATCTGTAGTTGTTTCCACCTGTGAACAAAGACAATCGCAAAGACATTCACTAATTTCCTCATTATACATGATACCGAATATCTGCTATCAGATTTCAGTGACAGGTTGTTCTCATTCATCTCATCGTAAAACGCTAATTGCGTGTAATATACCTACAATAAAAACTCTGCTGTGAAATTTGAGTGATTTGTTGTTATATATTTTTCAAATAACATGAAATTGCTTAATTAAAAATTACTTAATATTTTTGTTGCGGAATTATAGATTGAGTGGTTCATTTATTTTAATACAAGGCTATTTTAGATTGCAAAAATAACTTTTACTTCTTTTTTCTGTCTTCGAAAAAAATTAAGAAGTTTCCTTTTTTTTTCTATGTTTGGTAGAAGTCAGTTAAATGAATTGCCGCAATTGAAGCAATTAAAAGGAGAAAAATCAAGTCTTACAAAATTGCTCTTCTGAAAAAGATAGCGATATTCCTCAATAATTATCTACTTCGATAAATCTTGAGAATGGAGCACTTTGCATGACGTCGCAAATAGGAAGCGTTTTTTACTAGAAGAATCAATCAGATTCTGCAGAACTAAATACTCGTTAACCGAAATTGAAAACATAAATTTTGATAGGAGAGCTACTTTCAACGATTGCTCAACCGTTATTCGGCCTCATGAGATATCGACATTTATTTTTTTTTTTTTTTTTTTTTTTTTTACAAAAGATATCTACTGCTTCACTTATGCATACTACAAACAACACATAGACGGGCAATGAAATGAGGGGTGACATTTAGGGTTAACTTCACAGCAATTAATTGTCGTATGCCCTGACAAATTCCTACCAAACAGCTTGACTATCAATGCGAAATGCCAAAAACACCAGTGAGGTCAGTAGAAGAATCAGTGAGATTCGACCAAACAAAATTCTCGTTAACGGATGTTGAAAACATAAATTTTGATAGATGAGTTGTTCTCAAGGATTGCTCTACTGTTATTCGGCCTCATGAGATATCGACATTAGTTTTGTTTCTACAAAAGATATCAACAGTTTGTGTGTGTATATGTGTATGATTCATCTGTGGGCTTCATATTTCACTTTACGGGTGCTACAAACAACACATAGATGAGCAATGCAATGAGGGGGACATTTAGGGTTAACATCACAGCAATTAAGTGTCGTATGCCCTGACAAGTTCCCACCAGACAGCTGGGACTATCAATGCAAATGCCAAAAACATTATCCTCATCAGTCCTTCCTCGTTTCTGAAAGTAATGACTTGTATGCTGAACATTTTATTTTTTTACACATGGAAACCTGGGTACATAGGTATCTGGAAACTTCCTACTACTTACGGATTGCTTTCTTTTTTTACACCTGTAGTGTTATTCAGTGTGCAATTATAAAATTTCATGAACATAATTCTTGACTATATTTTGTCTGCGCGAACCCGGAAATGCCTGCCCATGAAAACAAATCGTCATATCACTATTCACGGATTGCTTCCTTTTTATCCTCCTACAGTGTTATTATGTTGTGTATTTTCATATCATGCTTGCACACAAGAAGACTGTAAGTGTTAATAAAATGCCACGAAGACAATTTTTGATTATATTTTGTCTGCGTGAACCCGAAAATGTCTGTCCATGAAAAAAAGTTCCGGTACTTAGTTATTAACGCCACCAGAGTATTGCGCTAATGCGCCAATAAAGAGCTGCCAATGCGCCAAACTAGAGACTGTTTTGAATTTATGTTAAACTCTATATAGGAACTTTTTCCACCGAAATCCACTTCACTACTTTGTTTTTAAATAAAGTATTTTGAATTTTGAAAGTGTTTTGATTTTAAATAAAGTGTTTTATATATTTTATGATTTGTCACAAAATTTCAAGTGTAGATTGGCGCTACTTAAAAACCGCCAAATCTGTAGCTGCGGTGGCGTTAATACGTAAGTACCAAAGTTTCTCAGAGTACTATTCATTATTTACTTAGATGAAAGAAGATTTCTACTTTCACTTAAAAAATTTAAATATCGAAAATCTTGATTAGTTTCTAATATAATACCAATTTTTTAAGCAAAGGCCACTAGAGTGGTTTTAAATTTAATATTTAACTTTTTACTTTTCACCATACAAAATTTTGTTAAACTAAGGAATAATTCTTTGAACTAAATATTACTTACAAGTAAAAAACTAAACAATACTAAAAAATTTTTGGTGAACATAAACTTCATTTTTCCAATATTACTATTGAAAAACAACAAAAATGTCAAAGCTAAGACAGCCATAATTTTTCAATTCCTTCTGTTAGCTCGCACTCTCCCTATATACACTCATATCCATAAATTAAGGATAATTCAGAATCACACAGAAATTCAACTCTAAAATAAAAATTTCACCTGCAGAATTGTATTGCAGTCGGCTGTATTGCATCGTCCGGGAGACATACTCCATATTAACCATCATACTAACCATGTTATACTGTTTTTTGTAAATAGGTTCTTTTTTGAAATTTGCTCCAGGGAGTAAAAATCGCAGTTTTTATTAATTATGTCAAACATATAGCATCTTTTTTGCTCTGTACCTTTTTGTTTAATAAATAGACTTTACAAATAAGTCAAATTTGTTTTGCTTCTGTCTCTTTCTTTGCCTGACCTTCATTATCCTTAATGTATGGACATGAGTGTATCCTTTAATCAATAGAAATTCAGCTTTACCTCTTAATCTCAAAATTCTAATATATCTCTTTATCTTCGTCCAGTATTAGCTTATGCAAGCCCAGTTTGGGGTTCTGTCGCACGTACAAATTTTGAAATTATTCAAAGGCTTGAGAACAAAACTCTCAGAATGTTAACGAATTCACCCTGGTCCTACAAACATCCTACAAAATTACGATTATGATATTTCTTCCCGCAAACATAGCAAAAGACCTCGCAGTGCTCTAAATATTTTAAATTAATTCCTTACAACTGCCTAGATGAAAAAAAAAAAGTTCGCTTCTGTTATTATTATTATTTTTTACATGCAACTGATTTCATCAACATCCACACTTTTGAAATTTTTGTTATTTTTCATTTTTTAATTTTATTAAATAAATAATTCTTTTTATAAAAAAAAGGGCATTTAATTATCTATTTTCTTATTAACTCAAAGGGCATGAGACCACCGCTATGTTTCAACATTCTCTTATTGTAGATTAACACGGAGATCCTTGCCGCGGAGCGGCCACTAGCTCCTTCTTTTTGTAAAATGTTGAAACATAGCGGTGGTCTCAGAAGATAAGAGAGATATGGACGAAGACTGGACGAAGATAAGAGAGATATATTAGAATTTTGAGATTAAGAGGTAAAGCTGAATTTCTATTGATTAAAGGATAGAGAATTTCTAAATTGAGTATTGAATTTATTTCTAAGGTTGTAGATATGCGATCTGTAGTTAAGTTTACTATCAAGAATAATTCCCAAGTACTTAGTTTCTTTAGATCAGGTGATATTTCTCGACATATATTTAACATATTTCTATAACCCTCCTAATATTAAAATATATAATAATTATAATATTAGAGGGTTATAGGATATGTTTCAACATTTTGCAATGAAGGAGCTTAGTAACCAGCGCTACGCGGCCAAGGATCTCCGTATTAATCTACAATAAGAAGAATATATTTCAATTTATTTGAAACTTGTACTGTAAACATAGGTATATTTCAAACTTTTCACGTATATCAAATTAATTTCTCATGCATAATTGTAGAAACTAGTTCAAAAATTGCATGCCAGTAACGTGAAATTGTTAACGTGTCTAACTGATGAAAAAGATAATTAAAAAGTCTATTAAAAATAAGCCTAAATCAAAATAGTTTATTTGAAATCAGATTTCACTGCTTAGTAAAAAAATTTGTCTTAATTCATTCAAAAAAAATATATATATATATATATATATATATATATATATATATATATATATACTGAAAATTATATCATTTTCAACTTTTATTTATTATCTCCGTTTATTACTTACAACGTGCATTTTTAACGCGATATTTTAATCAAATCTTTAATTTAAAATGCTTAACAGATCAGCGTTTCGTGTTATTTATTCATCTTAGTTCTTTCATTTTGTTTTGATCAAACTTATCATTTGAGTTGTCGTTTACACAAACAAAATATGAACAAAATTTTGATAGCACGGCTGCTGTTGATGAACTATATAACAGTGTCAATATCATAGAGAATATTTTTATCTATTTAATGATGCTAACGCTTTGCACAATACACTAACCCAAACGGCAGCTTTTCCATATACGAAGCTATCTGAATGCTGCAGATAATGAAGCAAATGAAGTGCGAATTAAGCGAATTAGAAGATCAAAATACAAGCCTCATATGAATTTTACTTTTGATGAACTAAACCATCTATAAATCATCTGAATTATTAAGAAGCAACAATCATATTTTGGAAATTTTGCTGGTAAGTTTATGAAAGCAGCATTGATTGCATAGTCACTAAGAATTCAAGTGACAGTAGTCTCTCTTAAAGAAAATTTCAATGCAATTTTAACTAGAATGGTCCCACATAAATCACTCAAAGAAAGTGTATTCACCATGGTTAAGCTTCTACGAAACTCAGTTTCTTTAAAAGACATTTGAAGAAGTTCATAGTAATAAAAAAAAAATGTCATTGAAACTTAAACTTATTTCTCATTCCAAAATTGCAATAACGCCTAGCATGACTTATATATCTCCTGGATATGAAAATGACTTTTAATTCAAAACCATATACTATGTTCTTAATTGTAATTTTCAATTATAATTAAAAACGAGTTGAAATTTTGAAAATACTTTTGAAGCTAAGTATTTAGACATGATTAATTTATAGTGTTCTATGAAGTGCCATTATATCCAAAATGGGCAAATTTGTGTATCTTAAATGAAAGAAACCAAAAAAATTGCTTCTTCCATTGAAATTTTACAGCAATGTAGTTCTTATATGTAACAAATGCATTTTTTATAAATTTCAATGTTTTTTCTTCTTTTTTATAACATTAAATGATTTGGCCAAATCGCAAAATAGAAGCCGTTGCGATTTGACGATTTTTTGTGGCGCCAATTGACAGATAAGTCCCCAAAATTTGGCGAAATGAATTTTGACGCCAAATCTCAGCAGCCATTGTTTTAATAGTAACAGAGGTAAAATGTAACGATTCCAATGATAACAATATAAGTGATTCTATTATTAATTGTTATGTTAACAATGCAAAAATACATTATTAAGATATATCATTGTTTTAGTCAATTTCTGTTATTATTCATATTGCGTTCGTGGCCATTTGAGCGAACTGTGATTATTTTGATTGCGATTTGATATATACTGACTTTGCGATTTTTTTGACTTGTGCGATATTGTAACTCTCTTGTGAAGGAGAAAGAGACGCATTGATTTGTGTTGGATATTTCAAACTGATTAAGGATGGATTTTGTAGAGGAAGGAAAGCGGTTTTGGGAAAAGCCAGTTTCACTCATACTGACTGTGGTGTTTCTCATGGATTGGTTTCAGTTGAATATTATCGACGTTACTGGTCTGGTTTTTGCTGATTGATTTGTTGGCAAAAAGATGAAGGATTCTGGCTACGACTGGACTGATTTTGAGTGGAACCAGAGAGACCCGTTTGAAGTTGAATTGATTGATACGGATGCATGCTGTTCATGATATACGTGCACCTCTTCATGATTTTTATTCGTTGGCAGCCAATTTTCACCCTACTAATAACTGGGCTTATTGAGATGCTATTAAAACCCACCTAAACTCGTGGGACGCTGCAAAAGCTAAGCTAAGTCCAAAATTAATATTTAAAGGAACTTTTAACAATACTGAAACTATATCAAGAAAACCTAACAGCATTTACGAATGGATAAAAGCAAAAGCAAAATAGTTGTATTTTTTTATCTTCCTACATTAAGCAAATAGACCGTTCATAAACTTCTAAGAAAAGTACCTCATCCGTTCCTGCCATCAAAAAGAGGGATTAGGGCTACTGGCATGACACCTCTCTAAAAAAGCGCATCGCGATTTCTACCTCCTGGGTGATGTGGAAACGAAATCATTCATTGTATATTGAACCGAAATTGCTTTAGATTTTCTTTTATAGCACAAGAAAATAATTTCATCGATATATAAATTTAAGGACGTTCTTTAGTCTTCTAGCATGGTAGCTGATATGGGTTTTTTTTAAATTTCTGTACATGCTTATGAGGAAATTAATTTATGCTCTTAAGTGAGTAAGTGAAATGTATCCACTAATAAATAATAAAATATTGTATTTCATTATAAATTGGCACTGTACAAATACTTTCTACACTCACTGTACTTAAATATTTAGAATATTATTGCAATTATTTTAATCAAATTTACACCATGTGAATCCATACGGATGATCAATTGTAAATGGAAATTGATAATAACGTATATAGATTATCTCTATGGATGATCAGTGGTAAATGGATATGGTTAATCTGGAAAAAAAAAAAACTGTTTTTGAGAAACAAATTAAGTTAGTGTTAAATATGCAGGTGGTTATCAAAATAATGGAAATACCCTAGAATTATAAGGAATCATTTACTAGTATGACATAGGACCGCCTTTTGGCATACAATACAGCTTGGATCGCCTAGAAATCTAATCATACAAGCGTTGAATAGTATTTAGATAAATATTGCACCATTATTCACGGAGTTATTGTGAAAGTTCAAGGAGAGATGCCAGTGGAGAATATCTATTCTAAATCGGTTTCTCTAAAATAGACAGAATCGGTTCGCTGATTTTGAGCTTGGGGACTGTGCGGGGCAAGGTAAATTTTACACTTCATCCTCGTGTTCAACAAACCCCGATTTGACCGCATGAATAGGAGCAATATGGATTAATTTTCAGCACATCCTGGAAATTAATACATCTCCTGCAGGAAACAAGCTTTGCATTATAGGATGGACTTGGTCAACTAAAGCTTCCCTATACTTCTTCTCAGTGAACCTCACTTGGGGTTACGGAATGGGCCAGCTGAAAAGCCAAGACATAGTTGCGGTAACCACCCATACCAAGGTCCACCTCCATGCTTGACAGTTAGATGGAGACAATCACGATCATACGCTTGTGCAGGTAAACTCGTCCTGCTGCAGTGTAAAGTGTGAAAGATTTTCGCCTGACTATATAACTGTCTTTCACTCATCCTTCGACCTGGTTTTGTGGTTGAGGCACCACCGTAGACGACGTTTGGCATTAACAGTGTGATATGTGGCTTGGAAATGGCTGCTCTGGCGCAAATGTCCCTGTTTATGTAGGTTCTTTTTAGACACAGTATCGCTAAAAATGCCTAAAAACTGGGATGTTTTTGGTCACAGTTGCTTCAGCTGGTCAGGCTCCTACAGTTTGGCCACTTTGAATGTCTGCGAGGTCTGTCGTTTTTTACACTTTTGCAAAAAACTAATGATGCATACAACTTCTCAAAAGCTACCTAATACTAACATGATATACAGGGCCTGATGGCCGAGTGGCTAAAGCTCTGGTGCTTGGTACTACAGGTTTTCGGGTTCGAATCCCGGGGTGCCATGGATGTTTGCTGTGGTTCAGAATCCACGTTAAATTGTAGGGCCCTTGTCTCATGTGACCGTAGGGAGTCACAGAGCCCCCTGGACTTTCTCACCCACATAGTTCCCAAATGGTAACGGATAACTCAGCTGTAGGCACAGTGATGTGGTGTG
>BPLR01019213.1:0-37545 GCA_021605095.1 Caerostris extrusa | reverse complement strand
AGTTACGTATTGCTCATTACTATGTGTTCTGACTATGGTTTCATTAGTAGACACACCTTCTTATGTAAAACTTACCCTTTTAAGTTACCCTTTTCTGTAGAAGATATTAGAGAGTTTTTGCATACCGTATTTTTTATAATACCGGTATTTTCTTTTCCCTTTAGCACGCATGCTCATAGGAAATTGCGCATGCGTATCTGTAATAATGTTTCCTATGAACATGTGCGCTAAGGAGAAAAATATCGGACGATAAAACTGGTATGCAAAAAAATTTGGCCGATTGTCTGAAAAAAATGCTTACGAGAAGGAATAACGTATTTAGCTCTTTGTGGAAGGTCAATTAAAAATAGAGGCATGCATGTATTTTATCCAAAAATACAGTATGCAAAAACTCTCTAATAAAGTTTTTGCACGCCCTCGTATTTTTATCGTCCGACATTTTTTTCTCCCTCGTGCGCATGCTCTTAGGAAACATTATTACAGTTATGCATGCGCAATTTCAATTGCGCGCGAGAAATATTGGACGATAAAAATGACATGGTATGCAAAATACGGTATGCAAAAAACTCTCTATTGTCTAACAAGATTACTAGAAGTCGCCATCTGAATATCTTTACCAACAGGTGAATTTAAAGTGACATACATTGTTTTAGTTAATTAATATGTTGAACATCTAGTCGCATTTATTTGTTAAATAATCAAAATTTATATTTTCAACAGTAATTGTAAACATTGGTTGTGTGTAATAAACCTGAATTAATTACTTTATCATGCTTACTTTTTTTAAAATTTATTTCTATGCAGGCTTGCTATGGTTGCATTAGTAGACAATACCTTCTTATTTAAAAATGATGCATATGATCTTTAAAAAATGATACTTGCGTAAGTACTCTCTTTTGTGAAAGATATTTTCTAACGAGATTACTAGAAGTCGCCGTCTGAATGTGTTCACCAACAGTTGAATTCAACGAGACAAGCATTACTTTGAATAATTAATATGTTGAACATCTAGCCCCATTTATTTGGTAAATAATCGAAACTCGTATTTGCAACAATAATTATAAAAATGGGTTGTGTGTATAATAAATACACAGTCCAGTCACATTAATGTTACCACTTGTCAAAAGCCAGAATATATACTCTTGTATATTCTGGCTTTAAGTGAGATGTGGAATGTGATATTAGAGAGTTTTTGCATTACCGTATTTCGGACGTCCGTCAGCTTTTTCTCCCTCGCGCGCATGCTCATAGGAAATTGCGCATACGTATCTGTAATAATGTTTCCTATGAGCATGCGCACTAGGGAAAAAAAAGCTAACGACAAAAAAGCAAAAAAGCAACGTCGAAATATGGTATGCAAGAACTCTCTATTAATTTAAGTGGTATTAAGTGAAATTCTTTATATACACTCCACTACAATGTGCTGTCATCACCTGCCTTTTGTAATTGGTTATTTCACGTTGACGTCGAAAGTAGGTGATGGTCACATTAATATGACAGGACTGTGTATATGTGTAGCATAATAAACCAGGATTGATTTCTTTACTAGGTTTAATTTTTTAAGATTCATTTCTATGCGTTCTGGATATGGTGACATTAGACACATAAAGCAATTGTAAATATGATTGAGTATAATAAATCTACATTGATTAGAGCATCAGCTTACTTTCTTTTTATTTATTTCTATATCTTGTGTAAAAACGAGACGTATGATCTTTACTCTCTTCGTAGAAGATATTGTCTGAAGAGATGCTTACAAGAAGAAATACGGTCTTTACTCTCTTTTGTGGAAGATACTTTATTGTCTGACCAGATTACTAGAAGTTGCCGTGTGAATACGTTCACCAACTGATAAATTTAACGAGATATGCATTGAATTGAATAGTACAAAAATGTTGAAGCAATTGTAAAATATTTGAGTATAATAAATCTACATTGATTAGAGCATCTAGCTTACTTTCTTTTATTTATTTCTATATAATTATTTTATAGAAGTATAATCTTCACAAAAGAGAGTAAAGACCTTATTGTAAACATCCTTTCAGACAGTTTTTTTTTTTCTATGAAAGAGAGAAAAAAACTTTGCGTGTCATTTTTACAAAGGAAGGTGTGTCTATTAATGAAACCATGGCCAGAACGCATTGAAAGGAATTTAAAAAAATTAAGCATGATAAAGTAATCATTGCAGATTGATTATACACAACCAATGCGTACAATTACTGTTGAAAATATAAATTTCGGATTATATTAGTATGTGAGGCTGGCAGGTTGTTGGCCGAGTGACTAGCGCTCTGCGTTCTGGTGCCATAGAGTTCGGGTTCAAGTTCCGGCGGTACCATGGATGTTTTCAGTGGTTCGGAATCACTTTAAAGCAGATCCCTGTTCTCATATGACTTTTGGGCGTAGGACTGACAACCCACCCCTGTAAAAAACATTTCTTGTCACGAAATCTGCCAGTTGGCAGAGGACCTTAGCCCACGATGGAGCTGTTGTGCCAGTGAAGAAGTATTTGTAGCCACGCGTTTCTATAAAAATTGATTGCTTTTACATGATATTACTTCTCTTCATATGCCTAACCGTTAAATTTTATCAAAGATTCTTTAAATCACCAAAAAAAAACAAAGCCAGAATCTTTGTGTTTTTAGATATTCGTTTTTTAAGAAATTTATGTCCCATGCTAACTTCAGTTTGTTCATGTCGTTGATCTTTAAGCATTGCGTAAGCGAGTTTTCTAAAATAAGGATTTTGTTTTTTCTTTCTGTTTTAACTCTTACCACACGACATCAAGTCACGCATCCTACTAGTCAAAAGTTCATCAAAAAGCATCTTGTTTCAGGCCAGTTAAGAAGAGTGACAAACTGTCTCCAAGTTACACGCAAACAATGATTTCCAATTTGAAAATTATGGGCTTATGTCTTTGCAGCAGAACCGTGCAATTGCGTTATGCATTTTCCCCTTCACATTTTGTAACAATGGAGTGAGTTTGAAGTGATTCGTTCACTTTCTCATGAGCATTATGTGGTTCTTTTTAACCCCTTTTGCTGCTTGAAATGAAAATCAATTTTAGACTATATATTGTCAATCCGGTAAATAGAGAGTAACCGATTTGGTTGTCTGCATTCAAATGATTATAAGATTAAAGGTAACTATTTAGGTTATTCTATTAGCTTCAATACAATACATATTTATATCATTTTATACATGGATCTTGACTGTATTTACATCAATAAAATTTGCACGAAATGCATTATTTGCCCAGATTTGGACTTCAATAGTGGGATATTCGGATTTAATTAAGAATGATTTCGATAGATTCGAACCGAAGCATATTTAAACTTCCGATGCAAGTTTAAATATGCTTCGGTTCGAATCCTCTTTTAGCAGCGTACATTGCAGTTATTACTTACAGAAACAAGTGCGGGCATGATGGTATTTTAAACAGCTTTTATAAACAAGCGTTTCGTATCCACATTTAGGTTTGCCTGGTGGGGAGGGACAATACGCATTTTCTATTTTTACGGGTAGTTATCAACCTCTTACACCCCAGTCTCCTCTTCGTTTGTATTAAACAGGGACATATGGCTTAAGGGGATTTCGAACCACTAAAAACATCCATGGCACCACCGGGACTCGAACCCGAAACATGTTGCAAAAACCTCCAGTTACTCGGCCACAAGACCAGAGCGCTAGCCGGCGGTGACCATCAGTCCGCATAAGTCCAAGGAAAAAAGAAATATTAATAATTATTAATTAATTAATTAAATAATTTTATATAATTTATAAGATTTATTACCTAAATATTAAAACTTTAAAAAATTTACCAAAAGTTAAGCTATGATAAATTTAGAAAAATAATAATAAATTAATTTAAATATTAAGGAAATCAATAGCCTCCAGCTTAATACATACAATATTTTGGCAGATTTTTTTTTTCTTCCTCGTGAGTATTGTAATATGCATGTGAAAAATTTTTACAATAATATTTGTGATCACATTCTTTGTGCAAATAATTTTTCACAATTTTCCTCTTTTCTTCGATAAGAAAAAGATATAAATGCTTATTTTCAAACTAAAAGTTTGAATGATTCCGATTACTTTTGTTTTAGGAAGCGGAAGACAATATCTATCAAAAGCAATTGTTGATACCCGATAGGGATTTAATTCTATTTCAATGATAATTTAGGTTTCATTTATTGCATTGTGCAGCGGTTTATATCAAAAATCCCACAATTTGTATATATGGTTGCGTTTATAAGTTTTAATTACTTAAAATATTAAATATATAATTTTTAATAAATTATAATGTTAAATATATAATTCATTAAAAATTAAATATTGTAGTGTGCAGGTTGGGTAACCAGATTGTAACTGGGTGTGGTTGGGTTGAGATACTTGAGGTACAGGTTGGAGAACACACAGCTTTTATTAACACATGCACAAACACAACACACACATACAATTAGAAACATACATTATTTGACACCTTTAAAGACCTATAATTATAGATTCGTGGAAGGATTCCACTTCTAAGCCGAAAGTCCAGTACACAGCTAGTACAGGATGCGCGAAATATACTTCTTCTCGGGGTGAGAGTCTGTAGGCCAAATAAAGCCCTAAATATATTTCCTCTTGGGAGGAGAGACCGCCAACTAAACACTTCTCAGCGGAAGCACGGGCTGCGTTGTACTTCCTCTCGGATGAGAATCTCGAGGCCCACTGACCCTTCCTCTTGAACGCCACAGGAGGAAGCTCTTGCCAGTGTGTAATAGAAAACACAATTACAAAATACGTTATTAACATATATCTGTAAATGCAAATGATTAAACTTAATAACGTAAATCAATCGTATATTAAATTATGATTTGTATATATAAATAATACTTAAATATAAACTTTTTAAATAACATTATAATTAAATTAAAATAACGGTATGACTGTTGTGATTAACTATTTTAATTTCTTATACTATTTTTCTAAATATTTGTTAATTTGATATTTTTTTTATAATTCCAGACAAAACTATCAAAGGCATTGAAAACAAGTTAAATCTTTTAAGGATAGAATTTAAAAAGCTAAAAGGTACCAAAAACAAAAGTATGTGTGATGACATGTTTTCTCTGGCCCTCCAATAAAGAGTACACAAATTATCATTCTGTTGTAAGTTCTGTCCGAATCCAGTCCCGAGCAAACAAGTAGATCGGCCTTATTCATTTTCTCTGTCTTACATAAAACATCTATATCAGAGTCCACAATTCCTATTTTGACTCGATGTTCGACCAGGTAATCCTGTCCGGTTCTTAATCTAAAATTAGCAACAGCCTCTTTTTGCGAGTATTTCCACTCAATTTTTTCCGGTAATCCCCGATTGCCTCCCAGACTTTTCATTTGTTGCTAGATAACACTTCACTAATATACGATGACTTTATTTTGTCCCGTATAGTTCACCTAAGAGTCAAGAGGGATAGGAGACTGTCCAGGAACTTCTGTTCGTTTTTCGCCAGAAGATCTGCTCTTACGTTTCCATCAAGCCACAATTATAATGTTTTTTTATAATGGAAATATGATGAGATGGGCCACGGTCTCTGCATCCCTGGTTAGACGATATTAACGTGCGATATTTACGAGTGTAACGATACGATACGATATTAAATATACATTACTACGAGGAATATATATAAGGATATTATTATATTAGAATATTATACGGGAGATATACAATACGATACGATATTAAATATACATTACTACGAGGAATATATATACGGATATTATTATATTAGGATATTATACGGGGGATATACGATACAATATTAACGAGTGACATTAACGATATTTCGATATATATTATAGTGTATAGTTTTTCAGTTAGTAAGTGAAAAATTAAGTTATAATTCAAACTAATTTTAATCTCAATAGCTCGTTTTTTTTCTAAATCTTTTACTAAAACTTTCTTCGCACTGCCAAAGTTATCTTTATATATATTTTTCTCCTCATTTTCGAAAATAAATAGCTCCTTTTTTTGTTATAATTTAAGTAAACCTATTTTACCTAAGGTCATAATCAATTTTAGTTTATTTTCACTAAATAGATACTCCATACATTAATACAACAAAATTTTCTGTCAAACACATGCCTAGGTAAAAGCCGGTTATATTTAAGTGCTTTTTAAACCTACGAAACTTTTAATTGCTTTGCTTATGTTTAACATGAGAATTTATCATTTATCTTTATCTTGAGAATGGTTGTTTCGTAAGTCGATTTTCTCGTAGAACAAGAATTTTCACTTTTGAAATATTAGAAACAGTACGTCCTTTTCAGGGTATTAGTTACAAGAGATTTTTTTCTATATTATTACCATTATGAGTACTAACTTTTCCTATTTCGCAATTAAAAAGTTTTAAAAACCGTGCGTTTAAAAACATTTTTGAATTACGGAATAAGAATGATTAATCTTTGGAAAGTGCAAAAACATATTCTTGAATTTTAAAGCTTCTTTGTGAGCGTCATTTTAAAATAAAAATAAATTTAAAGATGGCGAAAGATGTTTTCTCATTTTAAATAACATGCTTTGGTTCTACACCACTACGCGACTTGATGGCCAATTGGCTAGCGTTCTGGTCCATGGTATCACAGCTTCAGATTCGAGTTTTGGGTGGTGGCATGGTCCAATTAACAAAAAAATTTAATTACCCTCCGGTCTAATTATATCAAAGTGTGCACAAAAGGACCATAGTTTGGTTTGTCGCTCTACGATCATT
This sequence comes from Caerostris extrusa, assembly GCA_021605095.1. Lineage (NCBI taxonomy): Eukaryota > Metazoa > Arthropoda > Arachnida > Araneae > Araneidae > Caerostris > Caerostris extrusa. The sequence continues at coordinate 30,787 of BPLR01019213.1, read as the reverse complement.
TTGTGCACACTTCGGGCTAATTAGACCGGCACCTACAGTTTAAAGTGAATTCCGAACCATCACTACTTCTATTACACCACACCACAGCACTGTGCTGAGTTGCGTCTTTACAGTTTGGGAATGGTGTGGGTGAGAAGTCTGATTGAGCTCTAGACGCTCTACGGTCATAGAAGACCGGGACCTACGGCTTAAAGTGGATTCCGAACGACAAAATACTTCTGCCAGAACTCGAACCTGTAGCTCAGATATCAAAGGCTAGAGTCCTAGCCAATTGGCCATCAGGCCGCCGAAATGACCGTAGTGCGACGAACCAAACCTACACTATTACAGTTTTTCAATCTTTTGTTAAATTGGTTCTAAAATGCTTTAATAATTTTCTATAGTAAATAAAAACGTTATTTAAATAAAAAATATGTTAATTTTTCAAAAGTTACAACAATAATAAAATGAATAGAAAAAATAATTAAAATAATACAACGAATACAATCTACAAGTTCTGTTATTAAAAGCTTTCAATAAATAATAAAATTAGCTATTTGCACATCACGTTTTTCTCCAGAGTTTGGAAGGATTGCGCAAACACCAGCATTTGCAACTGTTACTTCAGAGTATATTTGAAATGTCTACATTTACAAGGAACAAACAACAGGTTATTAATTACAAAAAATACTTTACTGCTCATATTCACTTTTAAAAACAAATTTTTCCTTAATATCCTTCGTAATTTTTACGGAACTTCCTTATATTTCGAACTTAACGGCATGGATTTCTTAAGTCTTTTTGCCTGGTGCATGTGCAAACGATTGCAACTTTCTATAAACAAACATAAACAGTTTTTTTTGTCTACCAAACGGACTTATCCTCCTTTTGAACTTGGAATAGTTTTGTAGGATTTCGTAAATTATTTGTTGAAAGGTAACCTCTTTTTAAAAGGTTTCTATCTGATGAGGAAGCTAAGCGAGTAATAGGAAATTTAAATGTTTAGATAAACAAACAATGACGAATCTCCACCCACATTCTAAATGATAAACACAATGGCCGAAGAAGAATTTAGAAGAATACGGAGGAGTTCTCTCTTTGTGAAAGTTCGAGCTTTTGTTGTTTTTTAGTACTATCTAACTTTAGCGGAAACGCGTGTCATACTTATTTCAATCTCAGCATGGTTTCTTAGACCAACAGGTTCTTGATAAGACTTAATGAATGAATTATTTATCTTGAAGATTAAATTTGCATTATTAAATGTGTACCGAATGTATGTCAGAATTACACATGAATGCATAAACTGTTTTAAATAATAAGGGATCATTAAAAATGCTTTTATGTAATTTTAAATAGAAACATCCAGAAAACACACACAAGAAAACAATATGGTAGATAGTATATAACATAAGAAGTAAATTATTAAACTGCAGACATTTGATTATTATAAAAGTTTTCAAAATACACAAATAAGGATAATGAAGTTCAGGCAAAGAAAGAGACAGAAACAAAACAAATTTGACTTATTTGTAAAGTCTATTTATTAAACAAAAGGTAAAGAGCAAAAAAGATGCTACATGTTTGACATAATTAATAAAAATTGATTTTTACTCCTGGAGCAAATTTCAAAAAAGAATCTATTTACAAAAAACAGTATAACATGGTTAGTATGATGGCTAATATGGGGTATGTCTCCCGGACGATGCAATACAGGCCTTACAACGCCTAGGCATGCTGAGTATCAAATTATCAATCTGATCTTTAAATATTACACCACTCATCAAGCAATGCCCTCCGAAGTTCCGGTTGACAGGTGGGAGGGGGTTGACGTGTCGGTCAAGCATATCCCACATGCTCTATTACTTCGTTATATAACCAGTCTCAATTATAATAGTTATTGCTGTCTGTAGCATCTAATCATCAGACTGTTCCTCAGACAGACATCAGATTGAATAGCTGTCTGAGAAATAGTTATTCGGATCGTTTATGATGAACGTGGCTTTATCAACAGATCGTTTATGGATGAAAACTGGGAAGAATACCAAACAGTTATTCTATTGGCTTTGTATAAAATAAAGATGCACTATAAAGTAGTAATAGTGAACCAACAGTTCAAAATAATTAGTAGTTAGTGAACCAACAGTTCAGAATAATTAGTAATTAGTGAAACAACAATTCTTTGTCGCATCACTACTCCCAATTATAATGGTGACTACTGTCTGTAATATCGGATCAAATAAATTAATTGAATGGCTGTCTGAGAAACAATCATTCAACACGTATCAACAGACAGTTTGTAGAGGAACATGAGGGAAAAAACCACTTGTTCTATAATGGCTTTATGTAAAACAGTGATAAAACAGTGATAGCACTATAGAGTAGTAATAGGGAATCAACAGTTCAAAAATTACTTTGTTGCATTACCATTCACCATTATATTGGTTATAGCTGTCTGTAGCATCGTATCAAACAGATTCAATGGCTATCTTAGAAACAGTCATTCGGGTCGTTTAAGGATGAACATACTTGAAAAATTATTAATACACATAAATTTCATTTCTTTATATATAGATAAATTAAATTACATAATGTAATAAAAAAATTTAATCCATGATATTGTTTTCGCAATGTTTTTAAATGGAGAAAGCCGAATAAACTATATTGCCAGTCCAATACATTAATTAATTGAATATTTTAGTATTTGCTTCCATTAATGCAGTCACCAAGTGAAAAGCAATTCGACAAATATTTTTTTTTTTATTTATTCATGCCAAAAACTTTTATTCATAGATATGTATAAATTCCCATTAACTTGTATGTTTTATTGCATTATTCAATAACACTTTTGTTTTATGTAATATTTAAATGTTTACTTTTTTATAAAATTTCAGCTGGATCATGTTTTTATTTTTAATCTTTCGAAATAATCTTAAAAAGCTACATGTTTAGGCGGGCCTCAAGAAGAGCATCAAAGAAGGAGAGCATGCTGTCTGTGTATTCCTTTATAAAATAATTATTTTCCACACGTTTTCTATAAGTGGCAATCAGGGAAGGAATCCAACATAAGAGCAGTTACGTCTTGGATACTACTTTGCCCATGAGAAGAATCACTGTATTTTTGAAAACGCGTCAAAGATTTGAGGATGAAGTAGGAATACAGACACTAAAATATCACTGATATATCGTTGGATATTCAATGTTTCTGAATGTCCGGAAAATATGTGAATGATGCAATTCTATTAAACTGGCATGGCATTCCAGAATATAACATTCGAGGTATCTTTCAGAATATGAGGACATGGATTTTACCATTCATGATCTCCTTTTAAAAGATGATTATTTTTCATATAATCTATGCATCTTTGTTCTTAATTCAATTATAGATGTTTAAATTTGCTACGCTACTAACTAATGCTACTAAAATATCTCCGATACAGCGTTGGATATTCAATGTGTCTGCAATGAGCATCAAAAAAAATTTGTGAATGATACAATTCTATTAAACTGGTATTCGACAATATAACATTCGAGATATCTGTCAGAAACTGAAGACATGGATTTCACCATCCATGATCTCCTCTGTAAGTACGATCATTTTTATTATTCCTTGATGATTATTGCATCTTTGTTCTCAATTTCATTATAGATGTTTAAATTTGTGTCTCGAAGGCTAAGCATAATGTAACAGAAAATAATGAGATAAGAAATTGTATTTTATTTATTCTAAAACTGTGTTTATGAAATCAATAAATCGAAATGTATTACAATTTTATATTGAATAATATTTGTTTCGTCGTTGTTATGTAGTAGTATTAAATGAAAGCATTTACTTTTGGCAAAACATTCTCTTCTTCATGTAATCTTCACACACGTACAATCAACAGCATAGTAGTAATGTGCAACCGTGCTTCCTCCTACGCACTTCAAGAGCTCCCTGTGGCGTTCGGGAGAAATGGTCAGTAGGCATCAAGATTCCCCCAAAGAGGAAGTACAACGCAACTGGCACTGCTGCTGAGAAACGTTTAGTACAGCGCAAACTCGCTTCTGTTGTGAAACGTTTGGATCCAGCGATTGCTTCTCATCCAGAGAGGAAATATATGAGTAATAGTTGGCCTACAGACTCTCACCCGGAGAGAAAGTATATTTCGCACATTCAGCAAGTAACTGAGTATCTTTATTTTCAGCTTCGAAGTAGAATCCTTCCACGAATCTATTATTAGACATCTTTAAATGTGCTAAATATTGTCTGTTTCTAATTGTTAGTGTATGGTGTTTGAGCGTGTGTAAATGAAGCTGTGAGTTCTCAAACTTGTGTCTCAAGTCTCAACCCAACCACGTCCATTTGCAATATGATTGCCCGTCCTGAAAACTGCTGCTATTATTGCAAAAAAAAAAAAAAAAAAAAAAAAAAAAAAAAAAAATTACAACATTAGTTTTCAAATTATATTATTAGAAATAAATACTAACAGATTAAAGATTTGAATCCTCAAACCTGTGTCTCAACCCAGCCGCACTCAGTTACAATCCAAAATTAAATAATTTAAATTAAATGAGAAAAAAAAAATTACTGTAAAAAACTTAAATGGGAAGTATTTTCCAGTAATTATCCAGGAAATATTTTATGTGTATTATTTTCCAGGAAGTATTTTCCAGTTTTTATACTAATAATGGCGGCCTGATGGCCAATTGGCTAGCGCTCTGGCCTTTGATACCAACAACACCTTTGTACAACACCACAAATGTAATTTTTTTTTTTTTTTAAAAATTCGTAATTTATTTGTAATAGATATATTTGCATTATTCTCCAATGTTTAAAACTTTGACAAACAAAACTGTTTTATGTAAAAGTTTCCTTCCTTCTTATATAACACGAACAATATTTTTAATTGTGAAACATTTTATTAAAAAACAACAGACCACTTTACAGTACATAACAGTTCTACTATAATACATATGATAACATTTACAATTTCAATGATACATAAATAAATCATAAGCAATGTGAAAGCCATAACCTGAAACATCCATAAATGCTCCTAACTACTCTTAACTACATTATTCCCAGATACATTTATGAAAATGAAAGCATTACGTAGTGGCTGAAACCCTTCCAGTCATATATTTATATACAAGTACATGAGGTATCATTTCGCTCTGTTTTCAAGTTGCTGGAACAGAAACGAAGAAATAGACTCGCTGATGATGTCAGGGTAGGTTCTCGTCAGGAAGTGAGATCCTTTTTCGAAAGCCATCACTTTTCGGAAAGGATTTTCTCCACTCTGCAAACACATAATTTAAACTAAATGAATAAAATATTAGTGAAAAATACGTTAATGAGAAGTATCAATATTCATATCAATAATATATTAGAGAATTATCAAATTGGCATCAATATTCATATCAATAATGCATTAGAGCAGGGGTTGGCCAACCCGCGGCCCGCCTTGAACATTTTTCCCGTCCGTGAGATTTATCACACTTTTACAACTTATATTTATTTTATAATGGCCAAAGTAGTAGTGAAAAACTAATGTATTAAAAAATACACTACTTGGGAATTCATATATTCAAAAATTAACTTTTATCAAAACACGCTCAAACATAACGGACCCTAACCTACAGCACTATTTACGACGTGCAAATACCCGATTTTTAGTGTTATATGTTTCTTTATATTGTGCGTTTAATATCATTATTATTATATTATCTATGTTTACATGTAAAAGAATTTTTTTCCAAATGCAACTGGTAAACACTTAGACACTTGGTCTTGGATGCCTTAAGGCAAGCGCTGCACAGACGTTACTCACTTTGCATTACCCAGGGGGCGTGTAACATGATGGTAAGCCACGGACGCTGAGTAACAATGCCTCCTGCAGCGCTCTACGATCCTATTAGGACCGGGACCTATGGCTTAAAAAGTGGGATTCCGAACCACTACAAACACCCATGGGCAAAGCCGAGATTTGAACCCGATACCTGTTTTATGGTAAACCAGAGCGCTAGCCATTCGGCCATCACGCCCCATATGTAAGAATAATAGTAAAAAACAAAAATAAGAACTCATTATGTTTCAATTTTTCACTCCAAAACAATGTCTATAGTGGGTCTAAAATCTAATATGGAGATACATAATTTTATATGCGGCTCGCAGAGTTATGATGCATTTCCAAAGTGGCCCGTAAGATCATTTGGGTTGGCCACCTCTGTATTAGAGAAATGCCAAACTGATATATTAATATTCATATCAATAATTTATTAGAGAATTGCCAAATTAATATTCTTCAGAAATTGCTGTTTAGTGGGTGGTGCACTTTTTTACAAACATAGCATTTGCTTTTTGCCAACCTTTTTCAACTTTAAACCAGAAAAGAAATTTGTCAAACTGAATGTCAACTGCAAAACTTTTATATGTTAAAGCTTCAAATTATATTGAATTTCGGAGTTCAATTGGGAACTAAATTCGTACATTGCATTTAAGTATGTATTATCATCATTATCGGCGCAACAGCCCTGTGGTGGACAAGGCCGTCCGCCTGATGAGATTTCAAGACAGGAGATGCTATCTTTTTAAAGGATAGGGTTGTCAGCCTTACGCCCAAAGCTTTATAGTCATGTTAGACCCGGACCTACGGTTTAAAGTGGATTCCGAACCTCTACAAACATCCATGGTACCGTCGGGACTCGAACCTGAAACCCAGCTGTGGCACCGAGTTCTAGTCACTCAGCCATCAGGCCTCAAAATTATTACAAGTGTATTGCTTGTTTTGTCGCTCTACAGTAATTTTTTACACACTTTAAGTTAATTAGACTTGCAGTTTATGGTGGATTCCAAACTACTAGCAAACATCCATGCTACCGTCAGGCTGTTGCTCCATTGTGGGCGCATTAAAAAATGATAAACCCAAGCGCAAACAAAACAGAAAAATAACTTTTTTAAAAGCTATTTTTCTGTTTTTTATTTTATTATTCAGGTTTGATTCTTAGAAATGTTCTTTTGTAACATTTTTTTCTTCTTTCTAATGCAGCCGGCAAACACAGACAGCTTGGTCTTTGGATGCCTTAAGGCAAGTGCCGCACAGACGTACTCACTTTGTATTACCCAGGGGCGCGTGTAACTTGAAGATAAGCCACGGACGCGGGAGTCGCAATGCCCCCGCAACGCTCTACGGTCCTATTAGACCGGGATCTACTTTTTAAAGTGGATTCCGAACCACTACAAACAACCATGGCACCGCCGGGACTCGAACCTGAAACCTGTGGTGCCGAGCGCCAGAGCGCTAGCCACTCGGCCATTCAGGCCCCCCTTTGTAACATATATCTTAAACATTCTTAAATATTCTTCTATCCTAATAAAAAAATATCCTAAACATCTTAAATATTCTTTTGTAACTTAATATCTTATCTTTTGTAACATATACTGCGTTTTAAACCAATTTGTTCAAACAACAAATCTGACTTTGTCACAAAAACTATATTGAAATAAATACACCCAAGTTTCCTCAAGTTTCGTAAGGAATCTATTGTAATGTGCCTGCCTGAAAAATGGACAGCTTTATGAATCAGTAAAATGTATTCCATTAAACATTTGCTATTCAATAAAAAAATATATTTAATGATTATGTTACTCAATAAACATATGTTATGCGGTAAAAATTTATTATCCAGGAAAACGTATTACAAGTTAAATACACAAATAAAATTGATCTACTGGTAAACTTTAAATAATGGCAAGGCAAACAGAACAAACAGGTCTTACCAGAACCATGTGCATTTCCGTTTTTGTCATAAATAAGAACGTCTTTGGCGTCCACCATTATTTCAGCCATCTTGTAAGACGCCCCCTTGGATATCAACTTATCATTGTGACTGAAGGCCAACAGAATTGGAAAATTCTGGTTCAGTAATGCTCAAAAAGTACTTCTTGCTACAAAAAAAAAATACTTTTATATTTATGAATCTATTTGATTATAAACGTTTAAAATAGATTTGAAATTTCTCTTAAATAGATATTTCGTATAATAGCTATTTTTATAAAAATTCAAATAATAAGTTTGGCGTTCCAATCGTTGCACAAAAAAAATCTAAATAGTCAAAAAAAAAAAAAAAAAAAAAAAAAAAAAAAAAAAAAAAAAAAAAAAAAAAAAAAAAACCTTTATATTTATGGATCTATTTGATTATAAACGTTTAAAATAGATTTGAAATTTCTCTTAAATAGATATTTCGTACAATAGATTATTTTTATAAAATTCAAATAATAAGTTTAGCGTTCCAATCGTTGCACAAAAAAATCTAAATAGTCAAAAAAAAAAAAACATACTTTATATTTATGGATCTATTTGATTATAAACGTTTAAAATAGATTTGAAATTTCTCTTAAATAGATATTTCGTATAATAGATTATTTTTATAAAAATTCAAATCATAAGTTTAGCGTTCCAATCGTTGCACAAAAAAAATCTAAATAGTCAAAAAAAAAAAAATACTTTATATTTATGAATCTATTTGATTATAAATGTTTAAAATAGATTTGAAATTTCTCTTAAAAGATATTTCGTATAATAGATTATTTTTATAAATTCAAAATAATAAGTTTAGCCGTTCCAATCGTTGCACAAAAAAAACTAAATAGTCAAAAAAAAAAAAAAAAAAAAAAAATACTTTATATTTATGAATCTATTTGATTATAAACGTTTAAAATAGATTTGAAATTTCTCTTAAATAGATATTTCGTATAATTTATTTTTATAAAAATTCAAATAATAAGTTTAGCGTTCCAATCGTTGCACAAAAAAAATCTAAATAGTCAAAAAAAAAAAAAAAAAAAAATACTTTTATATTTATGAATCTATTTGATTATAAATGTTTAAAATAGATTTGAAATTTCTCTTAAATAGATATTTCGTATAATAGATTATTTTTATAAAAATTCAAATAATAAGTTTAGCGTTCCAATCGTTGCACAAAAAATCTAAATAGTCAAAAAAAAAAAAAAAAAAAATACTTTATATTTATGGATCTATTTGATTATAAACGTTTAAAATAGATTTGAAATTTCTCTTAAATAGATATTTCGTATAATAGATTATTTTTATAAAAATTCAAATAATAAGGTTAGCGTTCCAATCGTTGCACAAAAAAAATCTAAATGGTCAAAAAAAAAAAAAAAAAAATGACGTCAATATTTAAGGACCGTAATGAATGAAAACTTCCATTATACCCTTATAACCTTTAGAATCAACAAATAAACATTTCAAAAACATTATTATTATTCTTGAAACTACAATTTTTTTTCAAAAAACTAATCAGTCATAACTAGTTACATCAGTCATTAATAGTTCCGGAAATTCTTTTAATTTGAAAATGCAACTAAAATTCTATTTGAATTCCACATTTTTTTTTTTTGTTATTATGTTTTATAATATTAGAAAAATATAATGGAATTCACTATTACTCAAATAATAATAAAGCACATGATTTTTAATGTATTTTTTATATACGTGACGTCTCGGTTTATATTAGACCTATAACGGCATAAAAAAGGATCACTTTCAGTTTCATGGGAACAATTTAAATTTTATTTAAATACATTATATAATATATATATATATAAAGAGAGAGAGACACACAAGTACATAGACACGTGTATATAGACACGAGTAGAGAAATGTCTACTCAATGAAAAGTGGGAAATTCTATATATGTATATATATATATATATAGAACTTCCCTCACTTCTCATTGGAGTAGACATTTCTCTCGACTCAGACCTAGAGTGAGGGAAGTTCTATATATATATGTATATATATATATATAGAACTTCTCTCACTTCTCATTGGAGTAGACATTTCTCGACTCGTGTCTACATTCATCACGATGGAACAACTCATAAGTATATAATATTCGATCTGTAGTTGTTTTTTCGACCTGTGACAGTCGCATAGACATTCGCTGATTTCCTTATTATACATATTACCAAATATCTGCTATCAGATTTGAGGTGACAGGGTTGTTCTCATTAGTACAAAACACTAATTGTAGATATCAAATTTGAGTGATGTGTTTATTATATATTTGTCAAGTAACATACATTCCTCTCTCCTGGGAGTGAAATGCCAAAACTCTTCTGGTGAGAAAAAATGTTGCAATACTGATATAATAAAAAATGTAAGGTATTTTATAGATATTAATAAATTAAAATATTTTCAAATATCACTGTCAACTGTTACTTTAGCTTTACTTTTTTTTTTACCAAACTTTCTATTAAAAAACACTTTTTTATTTAATGCATAGGATTCTCATATTATTTCGATTAAAAATTATATAAGCAAATTGAAATGAAAAAAAATGGGTAACAGTTAGCTCGCATTAACAATAAAAGAATGAAAAATAATGAACTCCAAGTATACACTGAAAACGGATGGTAATATGCTGTCCCCAAAATAACAAAATTTGAAAAAAATTTTCCATAAGGATTTGGAAAAATTTTCGTCATACGGAGAAGTTCTATGAGAGAGTATTTTATATATCATGAAATAAAAGCCTAAATCGTCTAATATTGTAAAGAAAACCTAAATCTTGCTTACTTTTGGAATAGACGAATGGAGAAGAGTGTATGCTGAAAGAAAGTGCTCGTCAATGAACCTCCTTTAATTCCGGTTTATTGGCAATTCTCTTACCAATGGCTTTTGAAATTTTGTATCCCATTGGCAACTTGCAAATCTTAATCAGGGGTTGTGTAATCCAGAGCGGTTTCAGAAGCCTAAAAGAAATTATGCATAATAGTTAACAAGAGAAAGTTTCAAAACTCTTTTTTACCGTCCAACTTCATTGAAACTTACGAACTTTAGGAAACTTACGAACCACAAACACAATCAAATTATTTTGATACTGCGACATGGTAGAATCTATAATTAACATATTTTCTTTAAAATAAAAATATTAATTACTAATGTTATGCAGTTATATTGTTGTAGTAAATTAGACGAACATGCAATTATCAGAATTAAAAAAAATTATTTTGCTTGTAATTAGTTTGATGATTATAAGATTATATCTTATATAATTAATTAATAAGATTATATTGAACTTGACATATTCTAAACTAATATCTATTGTATAAAGGAATCTATCAATTTCATGTCTTTAGCACATCACTCAATAAGTCTCCGGTCTAGCTAAGAAAAACAAATTTTTTTAGAAATTCTACTTTATTCGTCAACATACTCTCTTTCAAGACTAATACATTCATTGCAACTTTCCTCTAATTTTTCGATGCTTTTTCGTAGAACGTTTTGTCTTTTCTCTCAAAAACAGGTCTCAGTTTCGGCAATCACTTCTTCATTTTAGCCAAATTTCTTTGCCTGGGGCATACTTTTGATGTCTTCAAAAAGTCAATAGTCGCTGGGGGCCATACCTCGAGAGGGGTAAGTAATTTGAAGTGTAATTCATTCAATTTAACCATCGTTTTCATCGACTTGTGACACAGGACATTGTCTCGATGAAACAGCACTTTTTTTTTCTTAATTTCTACACTCAATCGTTCCAATAATGGCATGTAATATTCGCTATTGAAAATTTTATCTTTCTCAAGATACCCGTGAATAAAATATCATGCGAGTCTCAAAATACGGGTGCCATAACTTTGCCTGCCGATTTTTCGGTCTTTTGGACGGCTTTCACCGGCTTCTGTCCACTCAGCAGATGATCATTTTGATTCAGGTATGTAGTAGTGGATCCGTGCTACATACCGACGCAATAAATCCTTTTTATCTTGCTTAAATAATGGCAAACAGCGCTCTGAATCATCGACGCGTTGTTGTTTTCGGTCCGGTGTGAGCAAATGCGGTACCCACTTCAAAGCAACTTAGGCATGCTCAAATTTTTGTATAAAATTGTAAGCACACTACCTTTTTATATTTTTAAGGTGTCAGCTAGTGTCAGTGCATGAGATCATGCAACTTCACTTTGAGGTCTTTCAAAACTATTTTGTGGACTTTTTTTATATTTTCAAGAACAACTGCCAATTTTGGGTGACCAAATCGTTCAGCATCATCGGTGTTTGTATGACCGCCTTTTAATTCAGCATACCTATAATAGTTGATTTCAGTGCAGAATCTCCGTAACGCTTATCAAGCCTCTGTTTAGCTTCAATGGTAGTTTCCTCATCAAAAAACAATGTTTAATCAACACACGAAATTCTTTTTCATTCATTGTTTTGAAAATTAAAAAACTGGGGTCACTAAAACCACTGTAACCTGTAAACTAATTATCAAAATGTCACAAAATTTTGACACGTATCGTTTGAAGGATGCTATTATCCAAAACTCATATGAGTCTATTAACAGTGTTGCCATATATGTGTCAGATCGGAGACTTATTGAGTGATGCGTTAAGTACGTACATACAATGTATGAATATATTCGTCCATAAAAAAAAATACATAAAAAAATATTCAAGTTATTTTTATGAAATGATAAAGCAAAAAGTTTGAAAACAGAATTTAATAGAAAATAATTTTAAGAGAATGCATAAAGTATGTTGTTCAAAATTTTCGTATAACTTATCTTTTCCTTTTTACCGACGCCAAGTCTACGTTTTTTATTACATCAAGTCCAGTTGGATTAACCAAAGCTAGAGAATTTACAGCAACTTCCTTGTTATCCAAATATATCTTAGATAAGTAATTAATAAGATTGTATTGAATTTAACATATTCTAAATTAATACCTATTGTATAAAAGAATCTATCATTTTCGAGTCTATAAGTTCGTACATACAATGGAATATATTCGTCTATGAAAAAATATGTTTAACAACAACAACATAATAATAATAATAATTTTAAAAGAATGTATAAAGCATGTTATTCAAAATTTTCGTATAGTTTATCTTTTCCTTCTTACCTAGGTACTTCAAGCCCAGTTGGATTAACCAAAGCAAGAGAATTTACAGCTACTTCCTTGTTATCCAAGCCTCAGGTGAAGGCCGGGAAATAGAGCACTACTGTGGCATAAAAATAAGGTCTACCCTGTAAAATAAATAAGGAAATGCTTTATTTAAAAAAAAATTTTATTTATGGAAATTGGTGTAAGAAAAAAAAAAAGAGGTTTTTTTTCGATTTATTGATTATTTTAAAGAATAATGACTTAACTCAGAGGTGGCCAACCCGTGGCCCGCTGCCTTGAATATTTTCCTGCCCGTGAGATTTATCACACTTTTCCAAAGTAGTGGAGACTAATATATTAAAAAAATGCATTGTGTGTGCATCCATATTTAACTACCGAAATTATAGGAAAAAATTAACTTTTTTAAAAATAATATACTTGCGAATATATGGACAGATATTGTCTTTTTTATTTATGAGTTTACAGTTATGATTTCGCAGAATAGTTAAATTATATTCTGTGAATTAATGAGGCACACGCATCTTGGAACATCTAATACTTGAAACAGGTTCTTTATTTCACTTTGTTGACCATCCTTAGATACATCCATTTGATTGTTGATAGCAGAGCAAACCAAGCTGTAGCGCTTTTGGTTCAACTTACACCTGCGAATCGTTTTTTCTAAAAATTAAATTGACCAAACACAAAACAAGCTCAAACATAACTGACGCTAACCTGCAACACTAAAGACGATGTACAAATGCCCAAATTGGGATCCATTTGCAAAAGCTAAGTGAATGAGTAGAGAAACAAATACCACTAGTAAAATAAATATTTTTTTATCGATTTAATTTTTTTATTTTGTTTATATTTATATAGTTTTTTATATTTCCTTTTTTAGTGTTATATATATTACTTTACAATAGTATCATTATTATTATATTATCTATGCGTTTAGTATCATTATTATTATCTTATCTATGTTTACATGTAAGAATAATAGTAAACACAATAACTCATTATGTTTCAATTTTTTCTATCCATCGTGGATCAAATCTAATAGGGGAATGCATAATTTTATATGTGACCCGCGGAGCGTGATGCAATACCAAAGTGGCCCGTAAGATCATTTGGGTTGGCACCTCTGATTTACATGAATTCTCAAAAATCATACCTGGAGACACGAAGAGCTTGAAGAAAATCTCTTATCAACTGAGCTTTCTCTTCGGGCGTATGACGAAAGTTGGTAGGTTGTACGTTGTCTGCAGGAAATGGAGCAGCAACTATATACAGTAAAATATATCAATACCTCAGTTATTGTATTAAAGGTTTAAGAAATCTTGTGTATGAAGTTTTTATTAAAATGTTTATGTAGGACAGGATGGAATTGATTTATTTGTTATTCTTAAGATTGAATAAGGGTGGGCCTGAGTGGCCGAGTGTCTAGCGTTCTGGCGCTCGGTGCCACAGGTTTGGGTTTGAGTCTCGGCGGTGCCATGGATGTTTGTAGTGGTTCGGAATCCACTTTAAGCCGTAGGTCCCGGTCTCTTATGACTGTAAGAGCGTCTCGGAGCAGAAGTCAGACTCGGAGCAGAAGTCAGACACTACCTACGGGTGCTCCATCAGAACAGAAGCTGCTCCCCTCCTTCCTCCTTCCATGAGGGGATACGACAACAACAACATTGAATAAGGAGTGTTCCTGTGCTTATTAGAGCACATCTACACAGTTGCGAATAGTAAATTAAAGTATCAATTAAAAAGTTGTCGGGAGTGTGTTATAAAACGATTAGTGTTGTTGATAGAAGGAGATCCATGCCAGTTTGACGTCCTCAGCTGGTTCACGAACAAAAAGAACAAAAACAAACATAGATAATGGAGGAAGGAGACAAAAATGTTATTATATTTTTATTTTATTTTCTAAATGTAAGAAAGAGGAATCCTGGAATTTTATGGAGGTCTGAGGGTTAGCCAACCATTTTTGCTGTTGAAAATGGAAATTTATATTTTCACTGTTTGTAATTTTGTGTGAAGTCTTAAAGTTGTGTTTCCACAAGATACTAAAATCTCACATCATAGAATCCAGCCAATCAGAAGTCTAATCGCTAGCCCACTCAGCCTTCCGATTGGTTGGCAGTCTATAACGAAAGATTTAATTTCCTTGTGAAAATCTGCCTTTAGTATTATTTTCTGAATATTTCGCATTCTTAAGAATAATAAAAGATTAAATAAATAAGAAAATATTCTAAAAAGATAAATTCGATTATTAAAAAAGATAAATAAGAAAATATTATTTTTAAGAATAACAATTATTAAGAATAATATGAAATACATTTTAAAAACATTTTTAAAATTGTATCTACTTTGCTTTATGTCGTGAGACATGGGGTAAAGCGCGTACAAAGTGATTACTTTGAATAAAAGGTTAGAATATTGTTCAATATTTTAGTTAGCAAAATTAGAATTTATTCTTAAAAAGTGGTACATAAGGTTTATTAATACTTTGCAATTCCTTCATAAAAATTTGTAATGTTCTATATCATAATTTAATGTTCAAATAATAAATTATACTATTAAATATTCGAATGTATACATTTGTTGTATTAGATTAAATAATAAATAATTTAAAGACAAATTTTTAATGTACTATATTTCTAATAAATCATCAGAAATTTTAATAGTTTTTATCTTTTTTATTTTTATTGACATCAGCTTTTTATGGAAATGTATAATAATCTTCCAATTCTCTATCATAAAAATTCATATGGTCGTATTATTCATTTGATAGTAAAAATCATAATCCATATCGGTAATTTTTCTCTATTATTGAAATATATGAGTCCGCTTTGTTTGAAATTATGAGTCAAGCTTTCAATATCGACATATTTAAGCAATTAAATATGTCTGTGTCTAAATGAATTAAAATTTTCGTTAAAATTAAAAAGAAGTATATTATACATAATTGACTGCGTTATTATAAATATTGAAAAAATATTCTATCTGACTGAAATTATTATTAACTCATTTTTCCCATAATTAAAAATTTAGTCTTTGAAATGATTCATTTTCTGAATGCTTAGAGGGTTTTATATTACCTTGGGAATTTTCTCCCTCCATTTAATATGTTTTTTACCTTCCTTGTATTAAATTAGCAATCTGATAAGTCCGTTTCTGTTTTGGTTTCCATTTTCATTTGAGTATCTGCTTGCATTACAATGTCACAGACAGGCTGACGGTAAAAGGAAAACTCGTTTCCAAGATTTTAAAAAGAAAAGTTTAATAAAAGTTTGACAAGCATCGGCTATTTCCGGTATTAGTTGCCTTACTTGTCATTGGTGTAATGTAAATATTTAATGATAAGAAAGATTACGCAACACAAATTCTTCAATTTCTATGAGAGTTTGTGATGTAGTTACTTGCATACTTATACATTGGATTGAACTAACTTTTAATACTTAAATTTAAATATAATAATTAATTAATTTGATAGATAGGATCAAAGCAATTACGCAACATTATCAAAATTCTTCAATCTCTATGACAGTTTGTGGTATAGTATCATGTTTATTCATTGGATTGAACTATTTTTTTAAATCGTTAAAAACTTTATTTGATAGTTAGAATAAAAATAATTTCAATGAAATTATGCGACATTATTGAAATTCTTCAATCTCTATGAGAGTTTGGGATGTAGTTGCATACTTATACATTGGATTGAACTAACTTTTTTAATACTTAAAAACATTATTTGATAGATAGGATCAATTATTTCAAAGCAATTACGCAACATTATTAAAATTCTTCAATCTCTATGACAGTTTGTGGTATGGTATCATGTTTATTCATTGGATTGAACTATTTTTAAATTGTTAAAAACTTTATTTGATAGTTAGAATAAAATAATTTCAATGAAATTATGCGACATTATTGAAATTCTTCAATCTCTATAAGAGTTTGTGGAGTAGTTACATATTTATTCACTGGATTGAACCAATTATTTTTTAAATACTTAAAAACATTATTTGATAGCTACAATCAATTATTTCAATGAAAATGTTTAGAAACTGGTTTTTCAAATGTATATCTTTTCCATTGATAATTACATCTTACTTTCTTTTTCTTAAAATCAACAATTTTATTTTTTAAGTTAATTAAATGTGTGGTTACGATGAATTGTATTGCATATTATAATTTCAAACTTAAATAAACATTCCTTATTACTATCACAAATAATGGGCGTTTTTAGACCTAAAATGCTATCTTATAAAGTATCTAGTTAACTCTGTTATTAAGCTACTATAAAACAAAATTAGAAGATAAATGTAGTATATTTATTAATTATAATACGTTTATTGATTTTAAATGAAAGTTTTTAACTATTTACATGGTGAAGTTCACAGAATAGTTGTCGATGTAATTTGATTTTGAATACAAAAATGCAGGAACGTACTTTTATCACTTGAATAGTAGCATTTTAGATAAAGTCGCAAAACAGGAGCCGATGGGATTTGGCGTCAAAAGTTCATTTCGCCAAATTGTGCCAAATAACGGGTTGCAATTGTGAGTGTTGTGAATTACAATCAATACTAGAAACCCGGGTTTCCACATTTGGAGACTCACATTGAAATTTGTCCTCATTTTATTATCTTGAAATAGTATATAGTACACCTTTTCTGACACTAAAGTAATCACTTTAGACTCTATATCATTAATTGGGAATTAAAATATAAATTAAAATTAGTTCATAAATTTTAATTTTTACTGTTTTTTATAAACATTTTATGATGCATTGAGTTGTGGAGACAAATAAAAACAATATATCGCTCCAGTTTCATACATCACCTTAAGTGATATATAAGTAATGTTTTTAAGTAAGGGATATAAGTTAAATGTTTTTTTTGCAACAAAAATGCTTTATTAACGCATTCAACACATAGTAAGGGATTTAACATGCATTCCATTAGGTGATGTCTCATCGGAGTAAGTTAAAAATAAATCTTACTGAATCAATCAATTATATTCTAAAAATCCCTTATAAAAACCGAAACTATAAAAATAATGTTAAATCATGATACAAAACTCACCTGGAAAGTTAGGAGCAATTACTCGAATACCTTTCTTATAGAGGTGAGATGTAATTGGAGCAAATTCTTTGTAGGATCCAGGTGAACCATGCAAGGAAACGACTGTGGCCTTGCAAGATTCTTTTCCATGATGCCCAGTGTCGATGTATTTTATATTGAATGTGTGATCTGATTTGGGAA
The DNA here is from genome assembly GCA_021605095.1 of Caerostris extrusa. Taxonomy (NCBI): domain Eukaryota; kingdom Metazoa; phylum Arthropoda; class Arachnida; order Araneae; family Araneidae; genus Caerostris; species Caerostris extrusa. The sequence continues at coordinate 12,661 of BPLR01019213.1, read as the reverse complement.
CTGTCCAGAACTTTCGTTCCTTACGCCATTTCTCATAAAGCTTTGCCACAAGTATGAACTTCGACTTCTTTTTCTTTTGTGACCTCTTCAAAGGAAATGGGTTTGTTTTCCGTAATAACAGAAGCTAAAGGAATGCTTCCTTTATTGCTGGATATGTTGATGGAGCGAATCACAACTCGTTCGATGCATTTTGTTGATAAATTTGAACAAGCAAGTTTTCCAGCAAGTGGAAACATGTTCATTTGGTGTTATTTTTTTCTTCTCTTGGAGTAAAATTTCAATTTTATGGAAAGCACCGTCGAAGAAAAAAACTGAAAGTAAAAAAATATCTTATCAAAATTAAAGTATCTTAATCAATATAACAACATGCAGGATTTATCAGTTAAAATTATTCTTGTAAGCTTTGTTTTTATTCTGTATGCAAAGTATTCAGCAGAGTAAACCACAGATTAAAATGTAATGTTAAAGATGTGTATATGAAAACAGGAAATTATCTGTATAAAAAAATAATAAATAAATCTAACATTATTATTTTTTTACCAATGTTTAAATCACAGAAATTTATATTTTTAAAAATTTTTTAAATTTAGTTAATTTTATTTTTAAGTAATTTTTATTATTACACATTTTATAGCGTAATAATAAAAATTAAAAACACTATTAAATATTTTTACAATATCTGTCACAATTGTTGTTATATGTTGTTATGTTATTTATATGGGGCTTGATGGCCGAGTGACTAGCGCTATGGCGCTTGGGCCCGGCGGTGCCATGTGTGTTTGTAGTGGTTCGGCATTCACTTTAAATCGTAGGTCCCGGCCTCATATGACTGCAGAGAGTTGGACGTATGATTGAAAACCTTATTCCGTAAAAATGAAAACATCTCCTCTCTCGTAATCAGCCAGTAGGAAGCGGCCATGGCCCACCATGGGATTGTTGCGTCGATGATGATGATGATGTTATTTATATATGTTATTTTTACAATGTATGAAACCTTTATGAAACGTATGAGCTAACTTTAAAAAGTAGATTTGCAATTTAATTATCTCAAATTCGAACGATATACAAAAAGTACACGATTTTAGGAATATTAAAGAAATAAATTGAAAAGAAAAGTAGATCTTTCGTGGACTCAAAAAAAATAATGTGACATTGAAAATTTTTCATGAAAATTAATACACGTAATTCGTGAAACCTGTTATAAATAATGGGTGAGATTACGGTGTAAAATGGCTTGAGATATAATTTTTGAATTATAAAACTGAAAGGAAAATGAATTCTCTCAAAATACTGAAACGTCATTTATGCTAAAAGAATAAAAAGAGAAACTTTTATTCAACAAATTTTTCTAGATTTTTTATCTACTTTTCAAGCATTTTTAATTTTTATTTTTCTTTTTAATAACTTAAGTAATATTTATACAACTACTTTTACATTTTAATAAATTTTTGTGCAACTGCTTTCATTAAGATTTTAATACGTGGAGGTTTTCGTGATTCAGGAATTACACAGAAAATTTCATAATTGGTATGCTATGTTGACGCGAATTAGCTTTGGCCATTGCGCCAGTTCTGAGGTTATAAAATTTTATAATACGTTCTCCCGCATTAAAACTACAAATAATACTACAAGATAATAAACTACAGACAAATCTGTCCTAAATTGTAAGCTTAACTATTATTTTATATGCCAATTAAAAAAAATCCTGCAAAACTGGCAGGTGTTCTAATTTGTTATTGACATTAAAAGATAAAAAGTACCTAACAAAGTTACACTTTCTTAAAAGTAAAAAAAAAATTTAACATTTTAGTTAGAAAAATAATATAATAATATATTAACAATAATATATTTTATAATATAATGAATATTTATTATCTAATTAATTAAATAGTTTATTTAAAATAATATTAATAATATATTTTTTATTTTATTTATTATTTTTTTAATCAAAAATTTAAATAATAATATTTAATTTTAAAAAAAAATAATATTTTATATTTTATTTTATTTTAAAAATCTGAATTAGTATATAAAATATTAATATTAAAATATTACTATTATAAATCTGAATATATTAACATGAGTCAATATTTTTAAATATTATATAATTATAACAAACAACATACTATTTCTTTATATTTTCATATAAAGAAATAACAAATAATATTATATAATGCTCTTTAGATACATTTTGGTAGAAAAGCATGATTAAATATATAATAAATGTAATAATTAAATATATAATAAAATACAATAACACAAAGTATTACACTATCCTTAAAAATATTTAGTGGGAAAAAGTATTTAATTCATTCAAATGTAATTATACTAATAAATATACAACGGCATTTTGCTTATAAAGCACATATATTTTTAAATTTAGTAATAAAAAAAATAATATTTATCATTTTATTCCATTTAGAATAGCAAGCTAAAATTAATATTTTTTAAGTTTTTGGATTAGCGTTATTTAGTATAGAAAATTTATTGAAGTATAATAATTAAAATAAATAGTATATTAATCTCGAACGCTTAAGCGTTTTCAATCGTGATAAATAGTTTATTTTCGTTAATGGTAGTTAAATAGTTAATGATAGTTAAATGGTTGTAAAATAGTTATTGCCAAATAAACGCTTATTATTACTTTTCTTTTTATTAGTATTTTATTTTTATATTAAAAATGACAAATGGTAGAAAAAAAGTTCTAAGATAAAAAGTTCTTTTTAGATACATTTTTGGCACTAAGAGCATAATTTATTATTATTTAAATATAATAATAAAAGTATTATACTATCCTTAAAAGTATTTAGTAGGAAAACACTATTTCAATTCATTCGAATATAATTATAATAACATATATATAACGACCTTTGCTTATTAAGCACATATATTTGTTAATTAAGTAATAAAAAATAATATTTTTCACTTTAATAAAAATTAAGCAATAAAAAATAATATTTAACACTTTTTAACAATAATTAAGTAATAAAAAATAATATTTATCACTTTGATAAAAATTAAGTAATAAAAAAAAATATTTATCAATAATTAATTATTAAAAAATAATATTTAACACTTTAACAATAATTAATTATAAAAAAATAATATTTATCATATATTTTTTTTAAATTTTAGTAATAAAAATAATATTTATTAACTTTTTTCTTCATTTAGAATAGGAAGCTAAATTACAATTTTTAAGTTTGTTGTTATGTTATTATCAAACGTTATTTAGAGATTAAGATAGAAGTATAATAATTAGATTAAGATTGAAGTATAATAATTAAATTAAGATTGAAGTATAATAATTAGATTAAGAATAAAGTATAATAATTAGATTAATATTGAAGTGTAATAATAACAACAAATAGCATATTAATCTAGAACGCTAAAGCGGTTGTCAATGATAATAAATAGTATATTATCTTTAATGGCATTATAATAATATTTACCTGATAAGATAGTTATTTGGTAGATAAACCCGGCAGGTGAAAACCGAAACACTTTCGGAGGTGAAAGCAGATGCCCAATTTACTCTCTGGTGTGAGATCTTCGAACTTTTTGTACGGACCTTGCGGGCGCAAAAAGAAGAACAGAAATAAATAAAAAGAACTTGTTCCGGTAGAGGTAGTTTGGAACAGAAAAACCCTCTGTAGTCCAGAATTTTCACGTTCTGATCAACTGTATTACATATCTTTTTCTAGAAATATCTACCCCCTTCCCGCGCAAAAAAAAAAAGAACATAATAATAATAACAACATAATGCAGCGTTTATACACGTGGGGATTTTTCTTGTTGCAATGTAGGATTTTGTTGTTTTTTTTTATCTTCACGTAAAGACTCGTAATTACGTTATTTGCTTAATATTTTCCAGACATATTTTGAGTTTGGGGCAGAAGAAAAAAGATCAAGGTTGACTATGGAAGACGTGTTGGAAATAGGATAAACAATAAATTAATTGCATGTAAAAAATTTCTTGGTGTTTTTTTTTGATTCATTAGAAAGCAATTTTCGTTGAATTGAGCAAAAGGAAATTTTATTGTCATTTTCCTCATTAAAGAAAAGATATAAATATGGTGATTTGATTATTTTTAAGTTAAGCAATATGGTAAATTGTTGCCTCCAATTAGCATTAACCAGCAGGTTTATGTTTCAACCCAAAAATTAAAAGAGTTTTTAAAATTCGCAGCGCCATATAATGTACTGAGATTCGAGTTTTACACGCCAATTACGTTCTGCTTTTATATCCTTGGGATAAAATTAACTAAATGTTTTTCCTTTTTAAAGAGTGCAAGAGCTGTATAAAGATTATATTTATTGGGTTGGCAATTAAGTGATTGCGCATTTTGTCAATAGATGGTCTTAACCAAGGGTGGCCAACCCAAATGATCTTGAAATACATAATCTACTTTGGAAATACATCATAAATCCACGGGCCGCATTTAAAATTATATATCCCCCATATTAGATTTAGACTCACTATAGATATTTTTTGAGTGAAAATTGAAACATAATGAGTTATTATTTTTGTGTTTACTTTTATTATTACATGTAAACATAAATAACTTAAAAATAATGATACTAAACGCACATTGTAAAGAAATATCTAACACTAAAAATGGGATACAAAAAAATATATAAATTTAAATGAAATAAAAAAATGAAATCCTTAAAAAATATTTATTTTACTAGTGCGATATTTGTTTCTCCACTCTTTCACTTAGCTTTTGCAAATCGATCTCAATTTGGATATTTGCACATCGTAATTGTTGTTGCTGTTTAGTTTCCGTTATGTTTCAGCTTGTTTTATATTTGGTCAACTTCATTTTCGGAAAAAAAAAAAAAACAATTCGCAGGTGTAAATTGAACGAACAACTTTTTGTGACAACTTTCTCAAATTGAAAATTTTCTCTTTGTGACTAAGTACTATAAAAATCTATTTTTGATTCTGATGTTTCAAAAATGTGTTTTAATTCAATGTTGCATTGTAAACCAATTAGTTCCATTAGGAGATATTCTGGGGCCGACTCGATTTCAATATGAAAGGGAGATGAATATATTTCAAAAATTTTGTTGTATAGTATATGTCTAACTCTAAATTACTGAATCGGCTTTCTAAAGCAGCTGTGAGTTTTCTTTCTTTCTTTTGCATATTTGATGTTATATATTATTTTAAAATCAAACTTAATTTTTTTCTCATAATATCGACAGTTAATTTTTAAATATATGGATGCACAAATAAAGCATTTTTTATTACATTGGTTTTCACTACTATGGCCATTATAAAACAAATATATTTTGTAAAAAGTGTGATAAATCTCACGGGTCGAAAAAAAATGTTCAAGGCGGGCCGCGGGTTGGCCACCTGGTCTTAACACATTCTTTTATTTTGTCAACATGTTTAAATCACCTAAGCTGCATTGTTTTCTTGTTATTTGATCTTCCGCCTTTAATTAAGTAAAAAAAAATTACATCGATTAGTTATTTAGTTTCATTTTTATCCCAATTTAAAAATGAAAGAACATGCCCTCGCATTTCAGACATATTTTATGGTATTATTTCGAAAAGGCAAGAACGCATCGTAAAAGCACATCAGAAGATATGTGCCATATATGAGAATGAAGCCTTGAAAAAAAGGCAGTGTCGAAATGGGTTTGCCAAATTTCATTCTTTTGATTTTTGACTGAAAAATGCGCAACGATCTGGCCGTCCATTTGAAGTTGATGAGACCTATATCAAGGCCATTATCGATTCAGATCGTCATAACGCAACACGTGAAATTGCAGCGAAGCTCGATGTAGTATCGCATACAGGCATTGAAAAAAAAAAATAAACTGCTTGGTTATGTCAAGAAACTCGATTTGTGGATCCCTCATCAGCTTAAGGAAATTCATTTGCAGTTACGCATTAACATCTGCTATTTGCTCATTTTAATTTTTCAAATTTGGGTTTATTGTATAATATTTTAATTCATTTTTTTTTTCACATTTGCTATGGCATGTCTTTTAGCATTTAGTATGTCTTTTAACATTTTTTTTATGAGTCAAAAATATTATATTAATTAAAGTTGAAAATTATTACAAAGAATAAATTTAACAAGACATCATTTCCCTCTTCACAATATTTGACATTTTTTTTCTTGTAAATTTATTGAAATAGCTTGGTTGTACAAGAGATTGAACCAGAATTGATAGATGTATAATTATGTGTTAAAGGGCGCATTGTCAGATTTGTGGTCTGTTAATAACATGCGCAGCTAGCGTGCAGGAGGATTCAGGTTCAAATCCGCTCATGGCGTCCTATGCAGTCACCACTTTCAGAAGGGAGGAGGTTCAACGATGATTGCGGCAACTGTAAAGCTTTTTCGTGCAGACAATCAGGCTGGTGAGAGTTTACAGTGTTTTCTCCAATGCAACACAGCGCATAAATGTGAAGCAACTATCCCTAAAAAGTTCTCCTGAAAGCTATATACTATACGCGTTGATGGATTGTTCATATCTTAATCCTCCATGAAAGCTGTGTCCTGCACTCGTTAAAGGGTTGTTCGTATCCTAATCCTTCCTAACAGCTGTGTCCTACACTCGTTGATGGGTTATTCGTATCCTAGTCATCTCTGAAATCTATGTCCTACCCTCGATGATGGGTTGTTCGTATCCTAGTCCTCCCTGAAAGTTATGTCCTACACTCGCTCATGAATTGTTCGTATCTTAATCATTCATGAAAGCTATGCCCTACACTCGTTGATGGATTGTTGTGTATCCTAGTTCTCCTGAAAGCTATGTCGTACACTCGTTGATGGATTGTTCGTATCCTCATAAGAGGATTACGAGATTCACCAGTGTTGAGCAAAAATAAAAAAACTATTATTTTATAATATCATTGTAACATTTTCAGTTTAAAAAACTCATCTTTAAAAGAAACAAAGGATTTTGTGTTCTTTTGAATTATATAAACCTTCACCTTTCCACAATACTATAGCTTTCACTGAACAGAAATAGCATTTCAAGTTCACAAGTTCAGGGACACATAACATCCTGAATAGTGGTGCCTTAGGAAATGGGGAGAGGGGAAATAACTAAGGCACAACAAAAGCATCGATTTGCGTCTTTTAACACTACTGGTAAAAAAGTTGTTTCTCGAGTCAACGAACTTCGGACGTGATCTCTGTCACTTTTTTCGACGATTTTCTGGATTGTGAGGTAACCTTTAGGGAGTAAGTCACTTAAAAAAAAAAAAAATATCTACTATTTCGTAATTCTAATAATCGATTAAGAAACTTTTTTTTTTTAAAAGAAAATGCATTACCTAAAAAATGGTTCATATGAAATATTTCCATTAATTCTAAATAAAATTATTGAAATCTACACGAAATTTTAAATATTTGGTATTATTTGGATTAAGAAAACGAAACTGAATGTAACTTAACTAAAAATGAAGGTGACAGAAACTGTACCCATTTAAGTCTAATTCATTCAAATTATTCATACCTAATGCTCGAATAAATAGCCGCTATTTATTCAATGATTCATTCGATTTTAATGTTATGTTATTGATTTACTTCTTTTTTGAATGCGCTTCTAATGCTTTTATTATTTTCTTTTATTGTGTGCATCTGTGAGCCAGCGTTCAATTTATGCATACCACAAACATCCATTAACGGTAAAGGAGCATGGTTCTTCGGAAAGAACTTAAGTGTCATTCCCTCATATTTGCATGTCGTATGGGCGAAAATCTCGAAGTCTATTATCGGTAACTTGATTGTCGATGCAAAAGACGATTTTACACATCATCTTATTCTCCACTGAATCTTTTCCAAACATTGGCCCATTGCACCTGAGATGTTTATGGACTACTAATAATAAGTTCGACCTTATAATGACCACTTTTATTTCCTTTATTATGACCATGATGATTTTTACTTACTCTAATGGTTACTTATGATACTTACTTGTGATGATTTTTAGCAATAATATGATTGGCATGATGATTTCTTTTTTTTAAAGCGCTTCTTAATATATATATATATATTTTTTATTTTCTTTTTGTTGTATATCGGTGAGACCTGCATTTCTACTATGTATACCACGAACATCCATCAACTGATAAAAGAGAGCATTGATTTATTATACCACCGCAATTTGAAATGAATCTCAGGTTAACCGGTTTGTTTTTATCTTCTACGGTCATTTGTGCACACTTTCGGCTAATTAGACCGGACCAAACGTGGTTTCCGAGACCATCAACAAGAACTATGACATCAGGATTCCACAATCATTGAAGCCTGTGATACCAATGACCAGAGCTCTAGTCAATTGATCATCAGGCCGCTGATACCTCAAGTAAATTTTTTTAATGCAGCTGGCAAACACTAGACAGCTGTCTTGGATGCCTTAAGGCTAAAGCGCGCTGCAGACGTTGCTCACTTTGTATTACCCAGGTGCGTGTAACTTGAAGATAAGCCACGGACGCGGAGTAACAATGCCCTCCCCGCAAGAAGCTCTTACGATCATATTCAGGACCGGGACCTCCGAAATCACTACAAACATCCATGGCACCACTTGGAACTCAAACCCGAAACCTGTGATACCGAGGCAGAGTCAGGTAAGAATCTCATCTAGGAATTTTGCACTCTTTTTCTTCGAAACTCCGGAGGATCATTTGGTTTGTTGATTTATACCGTCAGACCTAAAGATAATAATTTTTGGTTTGACTTAAATCAAGTGATCAATCTGAGCTTTGAAATAAGTTCTCCTAATCTTGGCATGTTTACCATTAGGCCAATACCAGTTAATCCAAAGTTCTCTGGATAGTGTCGAACAATACAAATAATAACCAACCTTTTTCCAAGAAAGATATATTTTACAGATTAAAAAAAAAAGGATTATCCCGCAAGAGTGTTAGATTATTTAAAATTATTATTATTAAGAATTTTTTTTTTTTAAATAAGCAAATAATAAACTTTAATTGCTTCAATCTTTCTATGCTAATATAATGAATAAATTCTCTAAAAAATAAATATTAAACATTTTATTTTTTGTATGGACAATTTTTAGGAAATTGTAGCACTTTTATAGAAAATATTTTTGTCACCAATTTGTGAATGGTTTGAAAATTGTACATAAAAATTGATACTTACATAGCAAAAAGAGAACAACTTGACATTTCAAAAAAAAAAATAATAAATAATAAATAAATAATGATAATAATAGTAATAATACCATGATTATCATTAATTAATGTTCATTTAACTAATCAATTCTTTAATTTTCATTAATGAAATTGATTATCATTATAATCAATTTCATGATTATGATTAATTAATTTTATTTATAATACTCAGGATTATCCATTAAGTCGCATAAATATTTAAGTAACGATCATATTTCATTTCCTAATTTGCATTTGAATTAATAAGTAACAACTTGAAAATGAACATGTTTAACGCTATTACGATTAATAAAACTTGAAATTTCTATTAACCTACATTAAAAAATAAATTACAATGATTATAGAACTGATTAGAACAGAATTGAAAACTAGGGTTCTAAGAAATTATTTTATCATATTTGAAAATTCATTATATATGTATATAAAATTATCAAGTTATATTTTTTAAAATTAAAAATGTAAAAACTATTAAAAATACATATTTACCTAGTTTTTCAAATGTAAAAGTGTAAAATTATGTGATAATTGAAAATATTAAATCACGATCAAATATCAATTTTTAACTCTGTATTAATTTGAAATTAATTTATACATTTATTTTCTTATTCTTAATTTTAATCAACAAATATTGTTTTATTTTAATTCAAGAAAGAAAATGTAAATCATTTTCAAAACAGATAACCCACATACCTGAATCCAGCAATTGGTTGTTTTTAACTAAATGATCAAAATTAAATGAATTAAATCGTGTCTAGATAAGCAGTTAAGCGTGTATTCAATGAAAAAGTACCAATAGAAATAAACGACAAAAAACAGTACGACACCGTGTATATTACATTGCATATGATCTTCACGTTTATAGTGAAACCGCAGTATTAATAAATGTATGTTTAAAATTACATCAAAATATATACATATTCTGGGTTAGTTATTTCTTCTCATAATTGTAATGCAGGGCAAAAAGTGCAGGTCATTGCGAAAAACCCGTGGAAACAACCAGAGACAAATACTCTGCCTGAAGTGTTACAATGTTCGACCTTCAATAATATGTCTGCCTAAACAAAACACGTGTTGTGTTTTCCATTTCAAATAAATAACAGCAGAATTTGTCAATTATCTACTCATAGTTCTCATTAATAACAGATTACTATTTTTAAATGGTAAATGTGGTAAAAACAGAGATGCAATAAACTGAGACCCTTGTCGTAAAAAGTGCGTGTTACTATATGTCATTATTTTTAAATTGTCATTATTTATTAATCTATTGGGCCATACTATATGTCCTTGTTTTAAAAATTACAAGCAAGATATCTAAATTATTATTAAATTATATTTAAATTATTCTTAAAAGTTTTGTTTTTTGTAAAAAAAATATATAATAATAAAACTATTATGAAATTCATTATAATTAAGGATGATCATTAGATTTTTTATAATAAAAAAAACGTAAAACTTATAGCCAGCTTTAATTTAATGCAAAAATTAGCATTTAAGAACTACATTAAATTTTTTTATTTATTTGTTCATAACCTAGTTCGGTTAGGATTAAAGTGAGCCTCTTTGTAGTTAAAGTACCATTGCAGCAATAAATGGCACTAAACTTCCATTCAGTCAGTAATACGATAAGTGGTCAAATGCCATCACTTCAAAATGTTTAAGATAAAAAGAGCATAAATGGAGGAAAACTCTGAAAGAAAATTTAAAATTGGAAAAATTTAAAAATTAAATTAAAATGGTTCACAACTAGCGTTCCAGGGCTTGGTTTGTCGCTCTACGGTCATTTTTTTTTTTGTACACTTCAGGCTAACTGACAGAGACCTACACTTTAATGTGGATTCCTAAACTACTAACAAACATTCATGCCACCGCCAAGAACCTGAATGTGGTACCAAAGCTGGGTGCAGGAGGGATCTCAGTTTTAAGCATTGTTTTCATCATTGTTCTAGAACAATGACGAACATGTATCAAGAATATTTCTATATAAATAAGTAAACGGTGCCTATTAAGATCTAGCACATCTGATTGGTCATTTTTTTGCACACATTTCACACTTGGCTCCATCAAATCTGTCTATTGTGGCCTGATGGATAATTGGCTGAACTCTGGCCTTTGGTACCACAGACTTTCAGGTTCAAACATGGCGATGGTATATGGATGTTTGTTAGTGGTTAGGAAGCCGGTTAAACATAGGTCCTGGTCTAATTTGTCAAAATGTGTGCAAAAAAGGATCGTAGTGACAAACGTAAATCTGTCTCTCAATGGATTGGGACAAAGCAGGTTTCACCTCACACTTCAGATCAACAATTTTTTAAAAGTCACTTTGCAAACAAAATCTGACTCTGGTAAGTAAAGACCTCCATCGACTTGCTTTGAGGTGTTTTATGGGCGTTTTCAGAGTCTCTCTATTTGGAGGTACACCAAAATATATTCGACGTCGACGAAGCCTTCATGTACAGTTGATCCAGATATTAGAAAGTTTTGCACATAGCGTTTTTATCGTCAGCATTTATTTCTCCCTATCACGCATGCTCATATAGGAAACATTATTACAGATACGCATGCGCAATTTCCTACAAACATACGCGCTATGGAGAAAAATACCGGACGGGTAAAGCGTTATAAAAAACTCTCTATTAATTCTTACCGTAGTGATTTTGTATCTAGAGAGCAGATCTGAGTGGATTGGTGGAGACAAACATCGCCACGAAAATAGCGATCCACCTCTGCAGAACTTGTAGTCTTGAGGATCTCAATTCTCGAATATGTACCAAACAAGAATGATTCTGTTTTCAGAATTTACACATTTCCTGATCATTGAATTGCAAGAAAAACTCACATTCTCCATCATCATCTCATCTTTCTTGTTAGGAGTGAATTTATGATGATTTTCCTGTCCATACTTGAAAACCAGTCAAATGTCTCGAAACGGAAGCGCAATGATTCTTCAGACATATAATATAATTCTCAAATTTTAGTCATTATCTACAATGTTTCAAAACTACAGCTAATCTAAACTATGCCCAAGTACCAACGAATTTTTTAATTGAATTTTTTTCCCATGAATGAGAGGCTTTCTTCAAACATGCTGTGTAAACAAATACACAGTATAAAAATATATAATAAAAGGGCAGGAGCATTTGAAGGTGTTTAAAATTAAAACATATTGCAATAAATTAAAGCAATACTTTTATGAAATATATCAAAACAAAAATAAAAAACAGGAAAGAGACCAATCTTGAAAGAGTTGCTTCGGATTGGATAATCAGTGATAAAATCAGGGAAGGCTGTTCTTATCTAAAAACTTAATGCAATAGAGAGGGAAAACCCACTTGAGAAGGCTGCTACAATTATAAAAATTTATTTTCAGATTGCATATTTTTTTCTCAAGTGCAGATGTTACATCTGCATGGTAAGTTCTTTTCTAATTTGCCTTTTTTTTGCAGCCATTATAAAGTCAATTTTTTGTAGGATCTTTTTTACTGCTTTTGCTAAA
>BPLR01019212.1:0-18415 GCA_021605095.1 Caerostris extrusa | reverse complement strand
CACAATGAACTATTTGTATGTGGAATATAGATATTCTAAAATAACAAAGCAATTTGATTATTAAAGAAAAATTAACAATGGGATGAATATATAACTGTTCTATAATTAGACATATAGCTAAATTTGCTTATTATTATTTGTTTTATTTAAATGATTTCTAATTCTTGGTCTATACTTGGTACAATACTACATGTACAATGTACTAGATATGACCAATATACAAGGTACTGCAACGAAGTACCTTGCATATTGTTCATATCTAGTATGTATATTATTCAATCAATACCGCAACGATATGAACAAGGTATTAGATTTGGTGCAATACTAGATGCACAAGGTACTAGATAATTAAGAAAATGGGTAACGTATTTATTTAGAGTAAAATTATGTCCATAATTTGATATTTTTTATTAAGGTATTTAAAAAAATAGACTGCAATGCGTTGTAAACGAATAAAATTAATAAAAATATTTGTCACGGATATAACTAATTTTAAAAAAAGTTTCCAGATATGAGTGGAATGTACAATAATCTAATAATGTATAGTAATTTTAGAATTAATTTACTAGTTGTATAATTATACTCTTTCTTATTTTCAATTCTTGTTTTATAATGGTTGTGCAGAAGTATATGGAAGGTAATTATTTAAAGAAAAATTATTTATATAATTTGGTATACATATAAAATTTAAAAATGAATATCAATAAATGAAACTGCAAAAATGTGTTTGAATAAAAATTACTTAAAAGAAATTATATAATAGATTACTAAAAAAGAAACGGGTTTTACAAATCAAATTTGCTATTTGGGTAATTAGACAAAAAAAAAAAAAATGGCTAATTATTAAATATTCATTTGATTCCCAGTTACTGATTTATATGTAGTTGTTCTGGAAAAGATTCTATAGAACAAAGAAAATCCTTAGGCATAAATGTTTTTTGGAAAAATATGTATATAAAATTTCAGTTTCATGTCAAGGCATTTTAAAGATCTATATAACAAATTATAAAGTCTATCTAATAACAAATATCTAATAACAAATTATAAAGTCTAGAAATGAAATTATATGTATGAATACGATAAAATTTTCAAAAATGGACTTGATGATAGGAAATAAAAAAAAAAATTCTAAAAAAGGAAATGATTTGTTAATTAAATATTCATTTTTAAAATGCTAATTCTTTATTAAATTTCTTTTTCAAATATAGGTGGAGCATGCGATAACTTTTTAATTACAGAATAATCTTTAATTTGACTTAGTCAATACGCTAATTTATGCATTTATTTTACAATTTTTCACTTCTCTTACTTGATATTTAAATTCAGGTTTTAAAATTTGCGAATTTTAGTCCGTCTTAATTATAAGATCTTTTTTTAATTATTCTGCGAGCACTAATATGAAAAATGAGATATAAAAATTATAAAATACTTTCCTTAAAGTAAAATATGAAAAAAATGTTAATTAAATATGCATTTTTAAATTGGCTGATTCTTTATAAAATTTTAGTTTTAATAATTTTAAATTATAAAAACATACATAATATATTACAAGGATATTATTATATAACTTATACATCATAAATATAGAATTTGGCTATATTTATATTATTTAATTTATAAATATTTTTTAAAGTTTTTTATTAATAATATTACGGGAATGCCTTTATTATATATATATTTAGCCAGTATGCTCAAATTAAATAAATATATAATTATAAAAATAAAAACTGCTTTATAATATGAGATGAAAAATAATTAAATTAACCACTGAACCTCTTAAATTCAAATCCTTGTTTTTTTTTTTTTAATATAAGTTATAAAAAACAGAAAAATTAAATTATAGAAATTGACATTAGAAAAGGATTTCTGGTTTGCAATGCCATACATAAATAATAATAAATCTTTACATAAAAATAGGGTTTAAATTTGTTGCTTTATTTTGTGGAACTTATTCGAAGTTCTTTTCAGTTTTGTAACATTAACGAGCTACATAATTAAGTCATTCTTCTTATAAGCCTTGAACAGTATTAATTTCAGATCACTGAACAATAAATTAGAAATTGTAAATGAATTGCTAAGGAAACAAACTATTTTTCATCATTGAAATGTATTATACTGTGCATAATTTTGTTATATGTACTATAAATAAATGTTGTCTTTAAAATATTCAGAAAATCAATTTCTATACACAAATAGAGAAATGTTATGTATTACATTTACTAATAATTTGGTTAAATATTACATTTTGGTTCATATAAAAAGGTTTTCTAAATTTTTTTGTATGAAAAATAAAATTTGATCTTCATGATTGTAAATAACCTATAGAACGTAGAGGCGGGCTAACTTTGTGTAAAACGTCTCACATCATCAATTATTTTATTTGATTAAAGTTTTCCGGGTTTCCACCATACAACACTGAAATATGAGGCCCTTAGTACAATGAATATACTGAAATGCAAATATATTACTTATACATTTGATGTATTTGCTATTTAAATTTAATTTCTAAATAAAGTGAGATATAAATAGTAAACTTCCATCTATCACAAATGCAATGATATGAAGGAATTTTTTTTTTATAAAAAATGCTGAAAATATCTGCTAGAAAAAAAAAAAACCTTTTAAATTCATAAAAGAAAATTATTCGATTATGTTAAAATTCCAGAAGTTTAATAAACTTTTTCATCATTTATGCAGTTATAATTAAGAAAAAAAAAAAACTGTTTGAGCTGTGAGTAATTTTTAATAACTGAAAGTAAAACAGTGTTAAAAAAATTCTTTTGGTTGCAAAGCAACGAATAAAAATCCCTAAAAGAATATTTCGTTTTAGTGTACCATGGCCGTAGTATTTTTTTTTTTAATCCTGAATTGACTTAGAAAGCCTTTGGGAAAATTCTCCGCTGAAAATGAATTATCTCAAGTAAGTGGTAGTTTTCGAACCTCCCCTAAGTCTGTTAAAATATTAATCGATAAAAGGAAATTGCAAGAATCTGTTAACTGTTAAGTGCTTTGAACACTGCATAATTCATTTGCATCATAAAGTATGAAATAAATTTCTTCTCTTTTGTATTGCTCTATTAAAAAGTGTTTTGATTTTTATCAATGAAAATACTTTTTAACTAGATGTGAATATAACTACTACTGTGCTCAAAAAGTATGACCAATTATTTGTTTTTTCAAGAACTCTTTATTTATTCTTCCAAATTTATTTCATTGCCTTCAAAGTAATCCCCTCTGGAACAAAACGCACTAATTTTTTCCAAAAATGCTAAAATGTCATCAGCAGTTGGCATAAGTGCATTGTAATAAAACGCACTTATGCCAACTTTTTGAAATTCCAATCCTCAATGCATGCTAAAAAGTCATTGGCAGGGACGGCCTTCAAAGCGAGCAGCGATTCACGTTGAATCTCTCACGTTTGATCTTCGTCTTTAACGCGTTCTCTGCCTTCTTTGAACTGTTTATACCACTTCTAAACGTTTCTTTCCGATATAGGAATGCTCACCGAATGCCTTCTGCAGCATTCTATACGTTTACGCAAACAAAATTTAATGGAAGTTCCTTAATTCAATTAATTCAAACAGTTCAAAAATCGCCGGAATCAGTTTTAGCGTCATACAAAGCCAAGCGTATCTCAAACACTAATGCATATTTTGACCTCAAATTTCACACAGATGTCAAGGACAGTGCTAGCAACCTAAAAAAAAAAAAAAATTAAAATTTCATAAGCCACGGAAATTTTAAATTGAAAATTGGTCTTACTTTTTGGACGCAGTATTATAAATTTAATTCAATTTTATGAAACAACTATACAGTTTTGCTGATATAATTAACCGTAATTGCTGATTTGTATGATGAATATTTTTGTAGTAATTTCCAAACAAAAGGCACAGTTCAGTTTCATTTATCTCAACCATTAAAAATTGAGTAACAATTATGTTTACTTGTTTTAGCTTTCTATAGTTTTGAAGTTTATCACACTTTTTACTATGTAATAATTCAATTCAAACATTAAAAATGATGAATTATTAAAAAAATATTTAAAAAAAAGAAACTTAACTGTAAGTCATTTAATTATTTTTGAATGGAAAATTTTGTTTATGATTTTTAAAAAAAATGCTTAAGTGAACAAAGATTTATTCAAACTAAATCTTTTATGTAACTGAACTGAATCAATTCGATTAATTTTGAAAAGAGAGAATCCCTAGTCATGTTAAAATGCATGAAATTACAATTAAAATAAATATATTTTATAATTCTTTAAATGCATTTAATAGCGATAAAAAATAATTTTACTTGTTTTTCTGATTTCAGATAATCTAATATAAAATTAAGCTTTTATAAATTGAAAAAAAAAAAAGTAACATTTCTGTCATGTATGTTACAGATGTAAAAAAAATAGTGACTTGGAAAAATAACAACTAATTTAACAGATGAAAATTTAAAAGTTTGTGTGCAACCTTTTCGAATATAGTGATATAGAAGAGAAAGTTGTTATGAAGTAGGAAAACTGAAGTTTAAGCCGACAAATATTTAAAATTTTAGTTCATATGTTAAAATTCTCTTCTGGAAGCTTCATTCAACATTATAATGTCTTGGAACTAGAATTTAAATAATCAATTTATGTAATAATTGTTGTAATCAAATAATAAAATGCATAAATACAAGTTCATTCTATTTTTGTCTTAAAATTGACAACATAAGAGCTCCTGTAGTAAGAAATGTGTAGTTAAATTAAGAACTACTATTGCAATGAGTGAAAAAATCTATTAGATTTACAAGATATTTGCAAAGATTCAACTAAAAATAATCAAGAAACTAATGGGTGTTACACGGTTTACAAGAGATTATTAAAGTAAAATGTGATAGATTTCATCTGAAAATATTCAAGTGTTAGTTTTTAACATGCTGCCATAATTATAGAAAAAAATATTTTTGTTTTATATTTACTTAATTGTAATTGATTGAAATTTATTCTAAAATATTATTGTTTAAAATTAGTTGGTTATTCTTAAAAATTTGCTTTTTTTATTGAATCATATAATAATGATTACATATTATTTTCCTGCAACTAAAATTATTTTGCTGTATTATAAAATTTTATATTTTTGCATGTGAAATATTATAAAATTAAAGGTTTTTAACCACTGCGTAACTAACTATGAGCGAAAAAAAGACTATTTAAGATTATAAGCGCTTTAATGCGCTTAAAAATTATAATATTAAGAAAATATTTTTAAAATGTTTTTTTTTTTGTCTTTGACTTGTAAGTTATCTCATGGAATCTCTGTTATTATATCTTGGGAAATTTACGAAATTTTTTATGACTAGTAGCTAATTGATAAATTATTTAACTAACTTAATTTATAAAATTTATTTGGATAAACGTAAATTCCTTTTCACTAATGAAGTTATGACATCTTCCCATTTAGAAAAAAAGTAAAAAAAAAAAAAACTATTTTGTCTTTAACATTTTATTTCATCCATTGTCGCTACGAGTTTCGAACCATTTCAGAACAAATTAAGTGTAGAAGAAACAATGGAACGATATCCTAATCTTATTAAGCAAAAGTGACATCTCAGCAATTAATTATCTTTGTTTTTCGTCCCTTTACCATGCCGTAAGTTGCCTTCAGGTGCACGTCTAGTATTTACCAAAGAGTTAAAAGGGTTTTCATTCATTTTGGACTTGCACCAGATAGCCCTGGGAAAAAAATTAATAGTCCTTGGGTAGAATGATGAAGAACTGTTGAAAACAAAAATATTGGATCAAGAGCTTCAGGCTGTTTGATTACCGGAAGAATGTTGATACTGGTTCCAAACACTTTCCTCCTCCAGGGATGTTCCACTGTAAGAGCCTTTTATATTTGAAGGCGTACTGGGGGAGGGAGGTAGAACGATAACATCCGTACAGAGATGGAAAAGGATCTTAGCGGTCAATATCAACCCTTTTTTTTTTTATTATTTATCAGCCAGGAAAAACAGGAAAACAAGCTTATGTCCATAAGAAGATTACATGAAGATGCAACCTTTTTTTTATATCCGTTTTATGATGATAACAGCAAGAACCGATTCGTTTTTTTTCTATAGTTAAACATATAAACCTCTTGTGAAACATGAATGATGAGGCAATCTGTGGCAATATTGATAAAACGTACAAGTGGCAGATTAACTGAAAGAAGAAAAAAATAAAAAATATTTGATCGAAGTTGGTTTCTCCTGAATAAAATAACTGCCATTTGTGGTCTTCCCGATTTTAAAAGATTATTGAAAAATATGTACGTGTTTCTTTTAACAATAGACATATTAGAGCGAGATAGCTGTAAACACTATTGTTTTTCTGTGTGTATCGAAATTTTTTAATCTATTCTTAATCTTGTAAATTTATTTGTTGGTAGTATGCGCTGTAAATTTTTTAAAAATCATAATAATTGATGTCTTCACATCCAAAATTTAAATATCATTAAAATATTTGTTTATATAATTAGTCTTGTATTTCGAATATCCTTTAAAAATACGAATTAAAAATTAGAACCAAGATATAAAAAAAATATACTAATATTGAATAATGTTTTAAGGAAAAAATGAAATATAAAAATTATAACTTAATAAAAAAATTCTAAATTTATTTTCATATATTTATTCTTGCACCTTGGCAAAATATAGTATCAAGAGAAAAAAAAACGGAATAAAATCTAGATGCAAATTTTCACTTCCACTTTTCAAATGAATATGTCATACCAAAACTCTGTATCATAAATTTGTAAATATTATTGTGTTTCCTTTAACAAAATGAATGCGCATTAAAATGTATATTATTTAGCACACGTAGTAAAGTAAGAACAGGATTTGACTGTATTAAAATTGTTCTTCGATATCCTACAGCAGGGGTGGCCAACCTAAATGAACTTTCGGACAACTTTGAAATTCATTATAACTCCGCTGGCCGCATTTAAAATTATACATCTCCATATTAGATTTAGAACCCCTACAGACATTTTTTGAAAAGAAAAATTGAAATATAATGAGTTATTATTATTGTGTTTACTAATATTCTTACATGTAAAAATGTTTCAAGATAACATAATAATAATGATACTAAAAGCACATTGAAAAGAAATATATAACACTAAAAAGAAAATATAAATATATATGAAATAATAAAATTTTACTAATTTAAAATACATTTTTTCATTGGTAAGTAAATTAAAAAAAATTAGTTTTGTTATATTTTAAAATACATTTTCTCTTGATTGGTACAAATTTATTCACTTTAGTAGTAAAAATTTAAAATTAACAAGATTAGATTGTTTAATTAACTCAAAAGATTACTAATAAATTACTTAAAAATATAAATTTATATAGAATAACAAAAAATTTACATATGAATACTAGAAAAAAATTTTTAAACATATTTTCTCAATAGAAATATTTTTAATACATCACCTTTTTTGCTGTTTTTAACTAGGACAACACCATTTTAATAATGCATACACAAACATTTTTCCATTTTTGAGTAAGTACTTTGAAGTGGCTTTTTTAAAGGCTAACACTATATGGAACCACTAAGATTGAAGTTTAATTTAATTCAATCTAAATTCGCTGCTGAGACCTAATTGCGAAAGTGCAATACTTAACTTATATTTGATGAAAAGAAAAGAAGACTTATTTGAGCAGAAGCTTTTTACTCCCTTAAAAGTATAAAAGATAAAAACAACAACTATGAATCTGAAACAATGGACGAGGAGTGGGAGAATCCTTCTGCATAGTTAATGTAGTCCCAGCACCACATGATAATGCCCCCAGAAACTTAAAAGAGGAAGTGTAGACCCTAAATTCATCCCAGTCCAGTGTTCCTCTCATCCGTATCTTTGCCAGAAGTAAAAGCAAACGAGGAAGCCAAATGTAATTTCACACACTCAGCAAACCACGTCATGGGAGACGGAGACATACTCAGTCAAGCCCTAGCCATCCTAGTTACTTTTCCTGGTGCTGTAGTACTCTCTTTCAATTTTGCTCTTAAGAGAAATGCATTTCGAATGAGTTCTAATTAATGACTTTCATCCATTCAGCGAAAATTGACTCTCTCCCATTTCTTCACTCTTTTCTATTTCTTCCATCTTTTAGATTTTATTATTTTTTTCATTATATTTTCAACCACAGTTACCAAATAGAAGTTTTCAGCTCATCTCTTGTGGACCTTCACTCTGAACAAAAAGATAAAACTTTCCAGTCCAGACATTTCAATCCAGTTCAAAAGTACCCAATGATATACGGGAACTGCAGTGGAATTTCCTTAGAAGAGGAGACGTTGCGGTTAAGTGTTTTAAAACACTTAATAATCATGACTGAGTTAAGTACACACATTTTTCTGAATGGTTAGAATGGGCTTTAATTTTTCGAGGGACTCAAAGATATTCTTCACTTCCACATCCTCCTCCCAACTCATTCAGTAGCTTTTCAAGTTTGTTTAATGGATTCCTTAATGGACGCTCGCGACAATCATATTCTCATCACAGCGTATGAAATGTGAGATGGAGTAAAGCTTTTGACATAATGTTACTTTCGTACTTTTTGACTTTAAGTGCAGATTTTATTTTAAAATATCCATTACCGAAACAATTAAAGCATTATTTTGTGTCTGGATATGTTCCTGGGATACATTAATGCATATATCACAAATTTTAATAAGTGCTTTAGGTCAGACTTATAAAATTTTTTATTTTTAATGTACGTTTGTATATCTTCATATTTATCAATGTTCCCCTGAGTCATAATTATCGACAATTATTTCAAATCAAGCAACAATAATTATATAATTTAAATAATAAATAATTATTACAATTATGAAATTATATATTAAATTATAATATATAATTATACATCAATAATTATATATAAATAATATATTTTAATTCTATAAGCAATTATGAGAAATGTATTCACTAATATGATATATCACTATTTTTAAAAAAATATTTTCATGGATTGTTTAGTTGTAAGAATTTAATTCAAAATAACTTTGAGTTGATAATATTTAATAATTAATTAATAATTGATAGCTTCATAATACCGTATTAATTCATTGCAAAAGTTATTGAACAAAGTCATTTATTTAAAATTTTTTGTAAATGTAGAAAAATGGTAAAAAGTTTGAAATGCAGAGTTCGTAATCATCTTTATTTAAAATTTCATTTTAGTATGGATTGCTGAGATGAAACAAATAAAGAAAAATATCATTTAAATTAAACATCTTATTGTTATAACAAAATTTATAGCTGATCTTGTATAAATTCAAATCTACTACGAATACATTTTTTATAATGTTATACATAATTGTCATTAGGCTGTTATTTTCTAAATAATTATTATTATTTATATAAATTTAATTTTTCTAAACTGGTATATATTTTACATATGAACTCATCATAATGCATATTGTTTTATTTTTAAATTAAAGTAAATCTTCATTTCTCTGTTCTTATACCAGTAATAATTAGCATTATTCTTTTGTTTAATACAATAAAAATGCCTGCACTATATATTTGATTAAATTTTAAATTACAATAGTTTACTGATCTATGATTGGAACCTTATTATGACCACCACGTCTAATGTCCTGTCACACTCCCACAATTCATACTAATCCCTAATTGCGGAATATATTCATGGGAACCGTCTGCATCAAAAGGAATATTTATTCCACCCTCTTCCCGTAATGTATCTCTGGCTGGGCTCATTAAGCATCCATGTTGCAGTCCCTACATCTCTGTTCCATTACAAAACAGCGTTAACGTTTTGCTAGATCCACATTTGGAACACGGTCGCAGCTAGCAGTACGTGAGCTAAACAATGCGACGCATCCGTCACATCTTATGCACCTCACCTAAAATCGCTTACCCCTTGGATGAAGGGGGGAGGAGGGAGGGGAGGATAGAGGAGAATATGGATGACACTGGACAGATGGACGGCTTGCTTAGAAGATGATTGAGGTCAAGCGCCAGACGACGCCAGAAGACTCTTCCCACCCACAGGTCAACCCACATTCTCCCCACCCCTTGCATTTATTCTGGGTAGAGGTGGCGTGTTAAACCGTAATTCCCAAGACAAGAGGGAACTTGTTTATTTGGAATAGGAAGCGGAAGCAGTGCGGAAGGAATTTCTAAGATGTTCTTGACATGGTGGTAGGAAACTGTTTGATGCTTTGCTTCTTCCGAGGGTTGGAGGGGTTTTGGTTTGTGCCTGATGCGCTAGAGTAAATGCAAGAAAATTGTTAAGACGTAATTGTTTAGAGAGAATCTATGTATATAATTTGACTTTCACATTAATATATTTAAAGGGGATGCACCTATTGCAATGAACTATTTGTATGTGGAATATACAGATATTCTAAAAAAAATTAAATTGGGGATAATAATATATATTATATAATTAACTACATATTAACTATATTATTATTAAAGAAAAATATTGAACAATTGGAAATTGAAAATGATCATTTGAATGTGGAGTACAGAAATTTAAAAAATAAACAATTTGATTTAGCTAAATATTGGTTTATTATTATAATGCCAATTTATTTAAATGATTTATAATTCTTGATAATATACTTGGTACTATTTTGGTAATACTAAATATTGCAAGTTGTAGATAATGAACAATGTAGAAAAGGAAGGAATGTACAAGATGTAATTGATATTAACAATATATATAATTTGGGTTCAATTAATATAAAGGTATACAATGCAACGAAGTATCTTGTATATTGTTCATATCTAGTATGTATATTGTTCAACGAATACAATGCAACGAAGTACCTTGTATATTGTTTATCTAATATGTACATTGTTTAAAGAATATGAGATTAAAGCAAAGATGTGAAAAAGGTACTAGATAATGAAGAAAATGGTTAACGTATTTATTTAGAGGAAAGTTATGCATACAATTTAATTTTTTAAGGTATTTAAAAAATGGGACTGTAATGTATTGAATTGTTGAAATTGAATAAATTAATAAAAATATTTGTGATGGATATAACAGAAATTTTAAAAATGTTTCTAGATATGCAATAATCTTGTAATGTATAATAAATTTTGAATTAATTTACTAGTTATATAATTATACTGTTTATTTAAAAATTTTGTGATTTGAAGTATATAAGAAGCCTTGTGTTGAAGTATATGGAAAGTAATAGTATAAAGTAAAATTATTTATATAATTTGCCATAACATACAAAAATTAAAAAAGGAATTGCAATAATTAAATTGGAAAAATGAATTTGAAGAATATATGTCTATAGTTATGTGATCTAAAATAAAGATTTTGTAAAGTTTTTTTTTATCTATTACATTACGAGAATTTAAAATTCAAGTTATGTAATAAATCAAATTATTCTATTAAAATAATGAAAATGTACCAATGCAAGCACATTCTTTTTTAGTATTAAATTAGAAAACGTAAGATCGTCTGTAGTAAAAAATATGTAAAAACTACTGTTGCAATTTGTGTGTAGCTCTACGGTTATTTTGGCCACACTTTGGGCTAATAAGTCAGTGAACTATAGTTTAATGTGTATTCCGAATCACTAACAAACATCCATACCACCGTCAGGATTGGAACCTGAAGAATGGGGTTCAACGTCCTGAGCACTAGCCAATTGACCATCCAGCCACTGCTGTAATGCGTGAAAAAAATTTACTAGATTCTGTACACCATATTTGTACAGATTCAATTAAAAATATTAAAGGAATTAATTTGTGTGTGTTACAACATTTGCAAGAGATTATTGAAGCAAAATGTGATAGATTTCATCTGAAAACATTCAAGTGTTAGTCTTAACGTGTTCCAATAATTATACGAAAACTGTTTTTATTAAATAATTAATTATAATTGATTGAAATTTATATTAAAATATTATAGTTTACAATTATTTGGTACTTATATTTGTTTAAAATTTTATTTATTCAATCATTATAATAATGATTAAATATTTTTTTCTTGCATCTAAAATTATTTTACTGCATTATTAGAATTTTATATTTTTCCAGGTCAAATATTATTGAATGATAGTTTTTCCACCATCGCATAACTAAATATCTGAAAAAATATCTTAAGGAAGATTGTAAACTATAAACGTTTAATGCGCTTAAAATTATAATAAATGGAAAATATTTTAAAATACATTTTTTTGTCTTTTAATTGCAAGTTATATTATGGAATCTGTTTTTTTTCTTGAGAAATTTACGAAATTTTTTTGACTAGTAACTAATTGATAAATTATTTAAATAACATAATTTATAAAAGTTATTTGGATAAATGTAAATTCATTTTCACTAATGAAGTTATGACATCTTACCATAGAAAAAAAAATTAAAACTATTTTTGTTTTTAACATTTTATTTCTCCATTTGCCGCTACGAGTGTCGAACCATTTCAGAACAAATTAAGTGTAGAAGAAACAATGGAACGATATCCTAATCTTATTAAGCAAAAGTGACATCTCAGCAATTAATTATCTTTGTTTTTCGTCAATTTACCATGCCGTAAGTTGCCTTCAGGTGCACGTCTAGTATTTACGCAAAGAGTTAAAAGAGTTTTCATTCATTTTGGACTTGGACCAGATAGCCCTGAAAAAAAAATGCATAGTCCTTGGGTAGAATGATGAAGAACTATACAAAACAAAAAAATATTGGATCCAGAGCTTCAGGCTGTTTGATTACCGGCAGAATGTTGATACTGGTTCCAAACTCTTTCCTCCTCCTGGGATGTTCCACTGTAAGAGTCCTTTTATATTTGAAGGTGTACAGGGGGAGGGAGGTAGAACGATAACATCCGTACAGTAGATGGAAAAGGATCTTAGCGGTCAATATCAACCTTATTTTTTTATTATTTATCAGCTAGGAAAACTGGAAAACAAGCTTATGTCCTTAAGAAGATTACTTGAAGATGCAACATTTTTTTTTTTGTCCGTTTTGATGATGTAACAGCAAGAACCGATTCTTTTTTCTTTCCAGTTAAACATATAAACCTCTTGTGAAACATGAATGATGAGGCAATCTGTGGTAATATTGATAAAACGTACAAGTGGCAGATTAACTGAAAAGAAGAAAATAAATAAAAAAAATATTTCATCGAAGTTGCTTTCTCATGAATAAAATAACTGCCATTTGTAGTTTTCCGATTTTAAAAGATTATTGAAAAAATGTGTTCGTCTTTCTTTTTTAACAATAGTCATGTTAGAGATAGCTAGCTATAAACAATATTGGTTTTCTGCGTGTATCGATATTTTTTAATCTATTTTAATCTTGTCAATTTATTTGTCATATGTTCTGTAAATTGATTTAAAACATCCATCTTCACATCCAAATTTTAAATATCATTAAAATATTTATAAATATATAATTAGTATAGTTTTCGAATGTCATTTTAAAAAATACGAGTTAAAAATTAAAACCCGAAATATAAAAAAGAAATATGTTAATATTAAATTATATTTTACGATAAAAAACATAAAAATAAATTTATAAAAAAAAAATTCTAAAGTTATTTTTTTATTTTTTGTTCTTATACATCCTCAAAATATGGTATTAAGAAAAAAATGGAATAGTATCTTGATGTATATTTTCACTTTCTTTTGATATGAATATATTAAACCAAAACTGTGTTGCATAAATTTGTAAACATTATTTTGTACTCCGGTAAAGAAATGAATGAATTTTAAAGACATGTAGAATATTTAGCACCCTTAGTAAAGTGAGAACAACATTTGACTTTTGAATAAAAATTGTATTGCAATAACCTAGAGTGTGACATATCTATTTAGAAACACATAATAATAATTTCTTTGAAAATAGCATCACACATATAAAGGTTTTGAAGAGTATGGTGAATGACGAAAGTAAATGCGTATGTTAAATAATGATTCAACTTATTCGTTTCTCATAATGATAGTTTCTAACAACTCTGTTCAATAACTTTTGCATTAATTAACAAGAACTTTTATTAACCCATTCATTTTTCCTGTGAAGCAACATAGATGATCAAAAGCAATGATTGAAATGTATATGAAATTCCACACAAATGCCTCATCTGCATAATGAAGATGAATTTGTGATTAATTTAGCAACGGAAGCTTTAAAGATAGAAAAAAAGTGTTTTTATTAATTGCATTGTATAAATATTTTAAATTTAAAATTTGAAACTAATTTTTTATTTATAAATTATTTAATAAAATATTCAATTTCGAAATTGTTCTGCTAAATGTTTTAAAATATGAAAGTAGAATACATTTTTAGGAAATATAATTTTTAATTTAAAGTTATTAAAAATTAAATTTTTACAGAAAAAAAAATTATTGTAATTTTTAAAAAGTTTTAAACCTTATTTTGATTTTCATCTATAGTAATAAAAATTATTATTAACGATTATTATCAATAGTTTATAGTAAAAAATACTAACATAAACTTTTTTTAAGGAGTAATTAATTTAATTTTAATGAAATAAACTGAATGAAAGTTTGGAACTATAATAAGTTTAACACATTTATTTGATAAAAACTATAAATTAATGCTAATTCAAGTTTTTTAATTTACTCTAGAAAAATTATTTATTTATATAAAACTAAGCTATTATATTATATAGTATAAAATGAATAAAAACCATACATATTATTTTTCGGAATATTATTTTTAAGTAATTGAAACAATAAAATTTTAATTTTATTATAACTTTAAAATAATTTTTCTCTTTATTGGTACAAATTTATTCATTTTAGTAGTAAAAATTTCATTTTAACATGATTAGATTACTTAATTAGCTCCAAAAATATTAATAAATAATTTACAGATAAATCTATATAAAATAACAAACAATTTAAACAAGAATATTAAAAAAAAAAATGTTCAATATATTTTCACAATAGAAAGGTTTTTAGTATATTAATCTTTCGCTCTTTTTTTTAATTATAATATCAGCATTTTAAAAAATGCATACTCAAATATTTTTCCATAATTGAGTAAGAACTTTGAAGTGCTTTTTTTTTTTAACGGTTGGCACTATATGGAACCACTATGACTGAAGTTAGATTTAATTCAATCTAAATTTGTTGCTGAAACCTAATTGCGAAAGTGCAATACTTAGCTTATGTTTGATGAAAAAAAAAGAAGACTTATTTGAGCAGAAGCTTTTTACTCCTTAAAAGTAAAAAGATAAAAACAACAACTATGAATCTGAAACAATGGACGAGGAGTGGGAGAATCCTTCTGCATAGTTAATGCAATCACAGCACCACGTGATAATGCCCCCAGAAACTTAAAAGAGAAGTGCAGATCCTAAATTCCTCCCAGTCCAGTGTTCCTCTCATCAGTATCTTTGTCAGAAGTAAAAGCAAATGAGGAAGCCAAATGTAATTTCACACACTCAGCAAACCACGTCATGGGAGACGGGAGACATACTCAGTCAAGCCCTACCCATCCTAGATTACTTCTCCTGGTGCTGTAGTACTCTCTTTCCATTTTGCTCTTAAAAGAAATGCATTTCGAATGAGTTCTAATTAATGACTTTCATCCATTCAGCGAAAATTGACTCTCTCCCTTCTCTTCACTCTTTTCCATTTCTTCCATCTTTTAGATTTTATTTATTTTTTTATTCATTTTAGTTTCAACCACAGTTACCAAGTCGAAGCTTTCAGCTCATCTCATGTGGACCTTAACTCGGAACAAAAGATAAAACTTTCCAGTCCAGACATTTCAATCCAGTTAAAAAAATACCCCATGATGTATGGGAACTGCAGCGGAGTTTCCTCACAGAGAGGAGACGTTGCTGTTAAGTGTTTTAAAACACTTAATAATCATGACTGAGTTAAGTATCGACATTTTTTGGAATGGGTAGAATGTGCTTTTAATTTTTCAAGGGTCTCAGATATTCTTCACTTCCACATCCTCATCCAACTCATTTTGCAGATTTTGAAGTTTGTTTAATGGATTCTTTAATGAGCGTTCGCGACAATCATATTCTCATCACGGCATATGAAATGTGAGATTGAGTAAAGCGTTTGACATAATGTTACTTTCGTACTTTTTGATTTTAAGTGCAGATTTTAGCTTAAAATATCCATTATTGGAACAATTAAAGAATTCTTTTGTGTGTGGATGTGTTCCTGTGATACATTAATGCATATGTTACAAATTTTAAAAAAGGCTTTGGTTATACTTATAAAGTTTTGTTAGTGTACGTTAGCATGTCTTCTTATTTATCAATAATTCCTGAGTAACAATTAGTGACAATTATTTCAAGTCAGATAACAATAATTATATAATTGAAATAATATGATATAAATAATATTATAATTATAATATATAATTATACAACAATAATTATATATAAATAATATATTTCAAATGTGTAACTAATTATACAGTTGTAAACTGTATTCACTAAAATGATATACTGCTACTTTTTCAAAAATTATTTTAATGGAATTTTTAGTTGTAATAGTGGACTTTACAATTTATATTTTAATAATATACTCATTAAATATATATTACAAAAATTTCTTAAATAAATTATCTGTTTTAAAATTTTTGTACACTGAACAGTTATCTAGAAATATGCTAAAAGTTTAAAAGCGGAGTTCGTGATCATCTTTATTTAAAATTTCATTTTGGTATTGATAGCTCAGATGAAAGAAACAAAGAAATATATTCATTTAAATTAAACATATTATTGCTGTAACAAAAAATCATAGCTTATCTGCTATCAATTCAAATCTGCTACGAATACATTTTTTTTTTATTTTATAAATTAATTTTCTTATTTAATGTTTGTGAATTCATTACAACAGCAAACTTGTTTTTACATTTTGTGAAGGCAGCCAATAAATATATTAAAATAGGCTTCAATAATTTAGGTAAAAGCTGCTTATTTTTGTGACTAATTTGGAAACAATTGAAGATTAAATATATAATTTTATCAGTAAGTAAATACTACTTTTTACAAAAATCCACTATTTGAAAATTTAGTTTGTAAAAAAATTAAATGAATGGTTTTTTAATAAAAAATGTAGCCTAGCTATTGTAGTAAGCATTGGCAGTATGATTTTTTCATACTGATAATTTTAATTGTTAAAACTTTGATAATCAGAGATCAAAAGATTACTAATAAATTACTCAAAGATAAATTTATACAGAATAACAAAGAATTTAAATAAGTATATTAAACAAAACGTTTCAACGTATTTTCTCAACAGAAATGTCTTTAGTAATTTAACATTTCGCTGTTTTTTAACTATGGCAACAAAATTTTAATAATGCATATTCAAACATTTTTCCATATTTGAGTTAAAACGTTGAAGTGTTTTTTTTAAAAGCTGACACAATATGGAAGCACTATGACTGAAGTTGATTTAATTCAATCTAAATTTTGCTGCTGAAACTTAATTGCGAAAGTGCAATACTTAGCTTATGTTTGATGAAAAGAAAAGAAGACTTATTTGAAGTAGAAGCTTTTTACTCCCTTAAAAGTAAAAAGATAAAAACAACAACTATGAATCTGAAACAATGGACGAGGAGTGGGAGAATCCTTCTGCATAGTTAAGGCAATCACAGTACCACGTGATAATGCCTCCATAAACTTAAAAGGAAGTGCAGACCCTAAATTCATCCCAGTCCAGTGTTCCTCTCATCAGTATCTTTCCAGAAGTAAAAGCAAATGAGGAAGCCAAATGTAATTTCACATACTCAGCAAACCACGTCATGGGAGACGGGAGACATACTCAGTCAAGCCCTAGCCTTCCTAGATTACTTCTCCTGGTGCTGTAGTACTCTCTTTCCATTTTGCTTTTAAAAAGAAATGCATTTCGAATGAGTGCAAATTAATCACTTTCATCCATTTAGCGAAAATTGACTATCTTCCCTCTTTTCACTCTTTTCCATTTCTTCCATCTTTTTTTAATTTTATTTATTTTTTTTTTACATTTTACTTTCAACCACAGTTATCAAATCGAAGCTTTCAGCTCATCTCGTGTGGACCTTCACTCTGAACAAAAGATAAAACTTTCTAGTCCAGACATTTCAATCCAGTTTCAAAAAGTACCCAATGATGTATGGGACTTCAATGGAGTTTCCTCAAAGAGGAGACGTTGCTGTTAAGTGTTTTAAAACACTTAATAATCATGACTGAGTTAAGTACCGACATTTTTGAATGGTGTAGAATGGGCTTTGATTTTTAAGGGTCCAGACATTATACACTTCCACATCCTCATCCAACTCATTTAGCAGATTTTCAAGTTTGTTTAATGGATTCTTTAATGGACGTTCGTGACAATCATATTCTCATCACGGCGTATGAAATGTGAGATATAGTAAAGCGTTTGACATAATGTTACTTTCGTACTTTTGATTTTAAGTGCAGATTTTAT